>RJWK010008713.1:0-47008 GCA_004363435.1 Platanista minor
TAAACAGAGAATAGAATTCAGTGCGACAGTCTAGGCTACACCCTGATTCATTTCAGTTGAGAAAAACTATCTGTTCCGAGCGACAGTCATCTCTCCTTTCATTGATTCATTTACGCGTGTGCTCACTTGCACTCGTTCAGAGGCAATTTCTAGAGGGTGTAGGAGGATTTTTCAAAAGGTGGCCACACCTATCTATTTAGCTCACCCCACAGACTCTTCCTGAAACCTGTCATGGAATTGACCTTCCGTCCTGGGCAGGTGAGGACCAATGTTTCCTCCCTCTGAGTCCCTGTGGGATCTGGTTAGTGTCCCATCCAGTGATTTGGGTGGAGGTGAGGCTGTGCGACTTTGGAGGCTAAGGTCATCAAAAGCAGCAAGCTTCTGCCCAGCTCTGTCTCTCTGTTGGACCCCCACCCTGGGAACCCAGCTGCCATGTCGTGAGGGAGCCCAGGCCACCTGAAGAGGCCACGTGTGGGTGGTCCAGCCACCAGGCCCCCAGCTGACACCAGCATCCGCTGACTGATGGGAGTGAAAGAGCCTCCAGCCAATTCCAGCCCCAGCTGTCATGGAGCAGGGACAAGGCATCTCACTGTGACCTGACCCAGAGAAACTGGAGACAGCATCATGATCATTGTTGTCTTTAAACCACCGCATTTTGGGGTAATCTGTCATGGGGCAACAGATCACGAATACAAAAGAGTTATAACAGTTTTTAAGTAGTTCATCTTCTGAAAGCTCAGATTTTAGTTGTAGGTAGAAGATACACTTGTGAAATAGTTAATGAACAGGCGTATGACTAACTTAAAATGAATAATTCAGAAAACACTTGCCTTTCGTGCTCAAAGGCAGGAGATGGAAGTCAGCCAATCTTTGGGGAAGGATTTTGGAGCATGATTTTGGAGTCCTGGGAATTCCCTGCAGACACAAGGAAATCTGATTAAAGCTTGCGTTACAGCATGACAGGGCTTTTAGGGAATTGCTGTCCTTTTAGCCACAGTGGGGGACAAAGGAAGGGAGCTAATATTTATGAATGATAGGTGCTTTACATATATTCACTCCTTTAATTTTCACAGTGGTCTGATGGGTGAGTATTTTGACCCCTATTTTACTGATGAGAAAAACCAAAGTTGATAAAGGTTTGCTAATTTTCACCAGGTTACACAGCTAGTAACAGAGCTGGTGTTATAATGCAGGACTGACTGACATAAACTTTTTTGGTTTTTTTGAAGGTGATGTGAGAGATGGAATTATGAGTAATAGTGAGTAATTATGAGTAATAGTGAGTAATTATGGGTAATAGTGAGAGGGGTCAGGTTGTGAAGGGCTTTGGGAGTGAGATAAGGAGTAGAATGTAATAGTCCAGGCCACTGGTTCTCAAAGTGTGGTCCGTGGGGCCCTGGGGAACCCTGGGGAACCCTAACGTCCTCTCAGGTCTGCAAGATTAAAACTGTTTCATAATAGTACTCCATGTAAATATAAAGCTGAAAATAAAACTATATTCATAGTAAGAATATAAATGTCATTTGCCTTTGTCCCCGTGTTGACAGGTATCCTGATGCAGAACTCCTGGTGTCTCAGGACCACCCAGGACTGCCGCTCCCTGTGTGGGTGGTCACTGGATTCTCCATAGTAAGCACTTCAGTGGGAAAATTGCCAGTTTCACTTAAGAATGTGAAGCAGTAAAAATGAACCTCATTACGTCTCAACCATCGAGACCTTACATATCTTTAAAATTTTCTATGTAATGAAACGGGACAGGCGTGCACAGCCTTCTCCAGAAGCTGCCGCATCATGGACAGGTGACTTGAGGGCTGTTTGAGCTGCAAGCTGAACTCTCCACTTTTCCATGAAACATCTTTTTTTACTTGAAAGAACAAATGTCAGAATAACTTGGGTACTTGGCAGACATTTGCCAGAAAATGAATGAAGTGAGCCTGTCTCTTCAAGGGAAATCGCTGACAGTGTTTCTTGGCAAGGACAGAATTTGAGGCTTTGGGTGAAAATTAGAAACGAGAAAGGGCAATGGCGAAAGAGGACTGTAGGTGAGACCTATTTCCAAGGCAGAGATGACAAAACTTGAAGAGTAGTTGCCCCGATAAGGGGAAGGAGGGATATGCCTCTGGAAGTTGAAACTTGTAATGGTTAATTTTGTGGGTCGACTTGGCGAGGCTATGATGACCAGTTGTTTGTTCAAACACGCTCCAGATGCTGCTGTGGACGCGTTGTGTAGATGTGATGAGGCTTTAAATCAGCCAGCTTTGAGTAAAGCAGGTGACTCTCGGAATGTGTTGGGCCTCATCCAATTAGCCTTAAGCGCAAAGACTGTGATTTCCTGAAGAAGGAGGAATTCTGCCTCCAGACTGTATTCAGGCTCAAGACTGTAACATCAACTCTGACCTGAATCTCCAGGCTGTTCACCTGCCCTGTAGATTCCAGACCCGCCAGCCCCCCAAGTCTGGGAGCCAATTCCTAAAATCTCTCTCTCTATATATATGTATGTATTTCCTCTTGGTTTTTCTTCTCTGGGGAACTTTTTTTTTTTTTTTTTTTTGCCGTGTTGCACAGCATGCAGGATCTTAGTTCCCCAGCCAGGAATTGAACCCCTGCCCCCTGCGGTGGAAACTCAGAGTCTTAACCACTGGACCGCCAGGGAAGTGCTCCTGGGGAATCTTGACTAACACAAAACTGAATTACAAAAATAAAACTTTGGAATCATTCATATAATTAAGTAAGCTGTGGGCGATGCCTTAAGGGACAGATCACCACGGCACTGACCAGGGAGAGTGATTTGAGGTCTATCAGCCACCAGCAGGGCTTTGCCGGCTGGTTGTTCAAAATGCAGGTTGTCAAGCTCAGCCCAGGCCTTTCCTTTTCTTATTAAGGTTTGAGAAGCACGACCACAGCACAGACATTCAGAGTCTAGATTTTGGAGTCGGACTTGGAAACTCAGCTCTTCACCAGCTGGTTGTCTAACCTCAGCTGAGTTACTATCTTGGTGATGCTCAGTCTTATCACCAAAGGAACGGAGAAAAGGACGCATCTTGTTGGGAGGGTGAAATGATGTTGGATGACTTGTGGATCTAGAGCTGCTTCTGTGGTCCGTGCAGCAAATTTTTGTTTGTATGACCTTCTGGTATCAGGGGTGGGGAGCTGTGGAGCAGGGATCTGCCCCCAGGGAGCCTGCCCGCCTACACTGGCGTTTGCCAGCTCTGGTCCATTGAGTCCATGCAGTGCCGAGGCCACCTGCTCAGTGATTCAGTCCTTCACCCACTTATTCACCCACCAAGCATTTGACGAGGGCCTGGTTCATGAAGCTGCAGAGTTATTTTCTGGAACGCATTACACATCTCCTCTACACATGTGGCCAAAGAGCCAAGGCCACGTACTTTGTTTTGATGGGCCCATTGATGTGTGTGGAAGGAGGGAACACCAGAAGGGGTTTAAATCTCATGATGTTTGATCCTCCCCGTTCTCTTTGTTTATATGTGTATATATTTGGCTGCGTCGCATGGCATGTGGGATCTTAGCTCCCCGACGAGGGATTGAACCCGCACCCCCTGCACTGGGAGCACGGAGTCTCAACCACTGGACCAACAGGGAAGTCCCTCCCCATTCTCTTTGAATAGTGATGGCCGAGATCCCTGATCTTGAAACCTGAGTGCAGGGCTGGTGCCGAGCAGACACAGGGATGCTCGGGTAGAGATTCAGAATCCATGCACAACCACCTGGCTTTCAGTGGAGCCTCCAAGTTTCATCCGTGGGCATAAAAGAAAGTGAGTCTCTTGAAACAGCATAATTGCTGGCACCGCAGCTCTTCAGACTCGGGGGCCCAGCCTCTCTGTTTGGAATACACGCCTCCACGAGCAGGTGGAGCTAACGTGGGACAGCTAACGTGTGCGCACTTTGCCTCTCAAGACATAAAGAAGGGTGGACAGAGGGAGCAGGCCTGCAAGTGGAAGCACCGGTGACTCACCAGCCCCCCAGGGAAACGTGACGCGTACAAGCCATGGAGAGCTGAAGCCTGGGCACCGGGCCCTGGCCGAGGAGGAGAAGGTGTGTATTTCAACCCTTGGATATATTTGTGTTTGTAAGACGATGCCTTATGCATCGTTGGGGAGGCTTGACTGAATCTTAGGGGACAGTTAGGCAGCAACAAACTGCAACCTGGCAGAGAAGTAGAAACTCAGAACGTGAGGGGCCTCGGGAGCCGGAGCAGTCACATGACGATCCTTCCTTCCAGAAGCTGGTTCCCCCAACCTGTCTGTTTATCAACACCATAGGGACACGCCTGTCACTCTAGGCCCAGCTCAGATGCGCCTTCTCCACAGCACCGTCTCCAGACCATTTTAGCCTCAGATGCAGCTTTTCTTCCTTCCGTAGTAATGGGATCTCTGCCATTCGTATGGTATTAATCACTCACTGCCTTATACTAATAGTCATTCTTTTTATTGTTCATATCTTTCTACTTTTGATTTACTACGGGCTCTTTTCAGCCAAGCACCCGCCTCATTATCTAGAATGTTTGCTGCACTTCAGGGGCCTCTAATAACTGGTCCAGGAGTTGGAGGAAAGGGAGTCTGTGCGATTGGGGGTGAGGACTCGTGGGCTTCGGAGTAGACAGGCCAGCCCCAGGGCCTGGCCTTGGCCTTGCTTTGGAGCACGGTCCTGAGCAGGCTGCTCGGCTGTCCTGAGCTGTTGTCCAGGCCGTACCGTGGGGACTCCAGGGCGCACCTGGCCTGCCGTGTGGGGAGGTGACAGGCGTGCAGTGCTCTGCACAGAGCACAGCGGGCAGGGCACTGCTGGGAAGAGTTGGGGCGGGAAGCCAGGAGAGGCCGGGGAAGTGGCCCCACCAAAGCCTGGCAGGGCCAGGGGCCGGGGGCAGACAGGACGAATCGGGCGTCACCTGCATGCTGGATGCAGATGGCACGGAAAGGCCCCAGAACCGGACGAGAGCGAGTTGGTGAGTCACGTGGCCGGTAATTGCGAGGCGTGTACATTCCTGAGCGTGGGAGAGGCTGGACGGAGGACCGGGCACCGGGCACCTGGGGGATGAGTCTGGCTGTGGCTTTGGAGGGGGAGATCCTGGAGGGGCGGAAAGGGCTGGGGCTCGGGCTGTAAACTGCCTGGACTGGTGGGGGGCCAGGCGGAGCAGGGAGGGGAGTTTGAGGAGGAGCTGGGACGGGGTCCTGGCTGCTGGAGCCCCTGCTGCCGCTGGAGAGCCATCGGGGGCTGTCAGTTTCTTGCAGTCGTGGAGCTAGGTCAGTGGTGATAGAGAGGGGATGGGGGTGTTTCCACAAGGGAGGATGGCGTGATTCTGTGCAGCTGAGCTCAGCCCTGGGGGCCGGGTTGGTGCTGATGCTGTGAGGACCTGTCGGTCTGCTGCCCATGGGTGATGGGGCCGCACGGCAGGCTGTGAACATAATTCCTCCTCATCCAGTGCTCAGGAACAGAGGTGAAAGGCCACGGGGAAGCGAACATGGTCCTGAGCACATTACAAGCACTGCTTCCTATTCAGAAGCAGCTGCCATTGGGCCAGGGAAGTGAATGATGCTGTTTTCAATAGAACTGGGGACAGTCACACCACTCCTACCTGGCCAAACTGATGTGCGTACGCGGCGCACCAGTTAAAACACGTGTCAGCCCACCAGGCAGCGTGTGCTTTGTTTGAGCTATTTATTTTAGATGGACAGACCGAACAAGCTGGTACTTCTTTGCTGGGTTCACAGCTGGTGACCTAGTTCACCTGCATTTATTTAAGGTGGATACTTTTACATCTTGACCTGGAGCTGAATTTGGCTCACTTCCGTTTACCTGGAAACGCCCTCCCCAGTTTTGTTTTGTTTTTTTCTATTTCCCACCCATCAGCATGGGTCCCTTTACTATTATCCATAGCAAGAGCACTGTAATATATTAAAATGACATCCCAACACGTCCCTGGAGACAGCGATGTCCAGCAACACCCCCTCCTCCTCTGCCGGGGTCCTCAGCAGCAGACCCGGTGGAACCCCGGAGGCTGTGGAACCACTAGAGACCAGGGAGTGTGTGGGCACGGGCTGAAGGTGGCGGCCGCTGCAGGAGAGCATCCGCACCCCCGGGCCCACGGTCCATGCGGTCTGCCGATGCGTGGGTGGATGATGCTGTACTGGAGGTCGTGGTGACTGCAGGTCTGACGTTGACCCCGGAGCCCCAGTCTCAACGCCTGAAATCTCCACTAAGCCTGATAAACCCCCTGCTCCCCACTAGCCTTCAAAGAATAGTTACAGCAACTCTCCCACTTCTATCAAGAATCCTTCCCAATTTAGAAAACCGTATTCTCTGGATTTCGCAAAACAGACTTTCTCACTCCAGTGTAAACAAAACAATCTCATTCTCTCTATTTGTGGGCCAAGCTGAGAGCTAAGTAATTGGGAACAGAAATATGTATGGCTTAGATACCATGTGTCTAAATATTTAGGCAGTCAAAAGAGACAGCAAGAAATTCCAAATCTGTGTAATAATTGTAGTGTTCATCAATCCTATGGCAAGATTAGTCAACAAATTATAGAGTTAACTGGTAATGGCTTCACTATTTATTCTCCTGCGTGCCTTCTTCTGTTTGGATGTTGGGAAAATGTCCACGTGGAAGCAACAGAAGAAACAGAACAATTATTAAAAAATACTTGAGGGCTTTCCTGGTGGCGCAGTGGTTGAGAGTCCGCCTGCCGATGCAGGGGGCACGGGTTCGTGCCCCGGTCCGGGAAGATCCCACATGCCGTGGAGCGGCTGGGCCCGTGAGCCATAGGCCGCTGAGCCTGCGCGTCCGGAGCCTGTGCTCCGCAGCGGGAGAGGCCACAACAGTGAGAGGCCCGCGTACTGCAAAAACAAAAACAAAGACAAACAAACAAACAAAAGAAAACTTGAATTGGATTGTCAGACCCCCAGTTAGAAGAAAATTGACTGAAGTCAGGCCTTTAAAGGAGAAACCAAAGGAATGAATCAAGTTTGCAATCGACCCTAAAGCATTCAGATAGGAAGTGTCGGGAGGATGAAATAAGACAGGAAGGCTCATGTCTGGACAGATGGACACCAAATGCCAAGTGAGTGCCACTGAGAACGAGCGTCTGGGAGAGAAGTCCAAGCAGCCTCTGGAGCGCTGGGCAGGCACTGCATGGAAAGAGCAGCTGATGGTTACTTAGTGCCAAAGACGAACCAGGCACTTTGTATACATTTTCTCATTTCATCCTCAAAACATTCAAAGAAGGAAACTGGATAAAGGTACTTGAGAATTTTCGTTGGTCCAGTTCCTAAAACTGTTGATCTAGTGTGCTGGGGTGGCTAAAACAGCCCAAACTACGTGGTGAATGATGCAGACCCTTCCCTAGAACAGGACATGCAGTCTGGCCACACACTCAGAGAGGCATGACGGAGACAAGGTCCACCACACTTTAATGCCCTGATGACCACAGAGCATGCGGTGCATGCAGGGCTCTGTGCTGGAATCTGGGGGTGGTGTGAGGACAAGAGATTGTAGCCAGCTCTGCTCTTCTAGTTGGATGAAAAAGCCATCTGCACATTCTCAAGGACAGCCCTTGACCATAATTTAATAATCGTCTGGCTGAGACCCAGCTAGCATGCCCAGATATGGCCATGCAGTAACCTGTTCTCAAGAAGAAACTGTTGGTGAAAATACTGAAATATCTCCCCAGTGGTTGGTAAATAGCTTAACAGTATCTGTGATAGTGGTAATATCTCATAATGATATAAATTCTGATGTAAACTCATTATGGCCATGTAAACTTGTTACAGCCATTATGACTTCTAAAGATAAATGGGCTTCCTATTTCACTGTTTTCTGAGAAACTTTTGGTTTTACTGCAATGGTGCATTGAACTTCTTGTGTAAGTAGTAACTGCAGATTTATAATAAAATATTATAAACACCGCTCTATTTAAGAGTGTTAATGCTCCCTTTCAATCTCATAAGCATGCATCTTCTGAGTCTTCAGAACAAAGAAGAAATGATGTTAATGAGATCTGCTGCCTGAAATATCTTCTGATACCATGTAAGCACCAGGCTAGCTTGGAGCAGGATTTGATATTACGCAAGAATGCATGAGAAAAGCTCTATTCCTGGAATTAAAAACAGGCTGATTATTTCAACAAAACTTGAGTGGCCTGTTGATACTGATATAAATACCAATACAAACGGAGCCAAGGTTTATTGGAAGTGAAAATGCTAATCACCTACATATTTTAGCACAAGGATAAACTTGTTCTGCTAAAGGCATAGTTTACGTAAAGAATATTTGTGATAATTAATGTGGAAAAATTGTAAAGAATATCATAATTCAGTTTCATGTAATAAATATTTAAAATAATAAAAGCATAAAATTTTTATTAAAGGGTATTGATAAATCAGATAAAAAATACTGAGAAAGTACTATCATAATCTTTCACACCACCTACTCTGTGGCTAAAATTAATCAGGCATTTCAGACATGAAATATTTACTAGAACTTCAAAAAAATAATAACATTGATGTAAGTGGGTCATTGTAACCTAGATTTTCGACACTGGTAACTGAAAATGTGCATCTATTGAAATGTGAAAACAACTTTTAGAAAAACTTACAAACCAAGCCAGCAAAATTTCCATCACTGTTGGTCATGCTTCATCTCTTTCACTTAAGAATGTTTTAAACATTTATTTGAAGTGCAAAATCAGGGCTTTGAAGATAGTTTAATGGTTTGGTTGATTTTGTGGTTCTGGAAGGGGTGGATGTAGCTACACATCAATCATTATTATTAGTGCTTGAAAAAATAATTTTGGTGGAAAATCTTCCTATAGAGAACATATTGGGTACGTATAATCAGCCATGTATTACAATTACACTGTAATTGTAGTTTAATTGTAATTAATTGGAGAGAGAAAGTGTGTCACTTTGGCTAAATTTTTATTTAGCCAAAATTTCCAAATGTTTTAATTTAGATCATCTAAAATGACCACAGTCAATTATATCTGGATGATATAATAAAATGTGTAAATTGATCACCTTATAGCTTTTCTCAAAAAGCTTTATATTTGTTTCATATACCAAGGAAACAGCAGAGAGAATTATAAATACTATATCTGAAGAGCTAGGAGTAGAAATAAAGCAAATTAGAAGAATATGTGGATCTTAATTGGTACCCTGTACAGCTAGAGGCATTACAGCATTTAAAAAGAGCATCGGGGCTTCCCTGGTGGCGCAGCGGTTGAGAGTCCGCCTGCCGATGCAGGGGATGCGGGTTCGTGCCCCGGTCCGGGAGGATCCCACGTGCCGCGGATCGGCTGGGCCCGTGAGCCATGGCCGCTGAGCCTGCGCGTCCGGAGCCTGTGCTCTGCAGCGGGAGAGGCCACAGCAGTGAGAGGCCCGCGTACCGCAAAAAAAAAAAAAAAAAAGAAGAAAATAAACAAAAACAAAACAAAACAAAAGAGTATCAAGGTACGTTCAGCCTCTCTAATAAAATTAGGGAACTGGGAGAGGATAACCATTTAAATATTGGCTTTAATGCACACTACTCTGCAACAAAGGTGTCAGTATTTTCTTTAGCATTAAGAAAGACATTTCAGTTATTAGGGCAAGGATGAAGAAAGCTTTCAGACATATATTCTCGAACGTGGGAACTTCCCTGAGAATTCTATTTAAAATTTCAAAGCCATCCCCAGAACTCCTGAACCCTCTTCCCTGCTCTATTTTTCCCCCGTATTAGCTCTTACCATCTTTAAACATGTACCATTTTCCTTTTTGCTATGTTTATTATTTATTTTCTTTCCTCTACTCTGTAAGCCCCTTCAGGGCAGAGATTTTTGTTAATGTTATTGTTGATTTTGATCACTGATGTATCCCACGTGCCTAAAATGTCACTCGCCCCTGGCGGGTGCTCCACAAATATTTCTTCAGTGAATGAACACAGAAAACAAATAAGTGAATCTATGGAGGGAAACTAGAAGATGATATTCAAGGGAAGAAATAAGATATGAAATTTGAAATGAAAACGTACAGTAGCTATTCCAGGAGGAAAAACTACCCGCTCGCCTAATAAGTTATGTGAAAACGCACTTGTGGTTTAATGAAAAAAGTGGAAAAATAAAATGAAGCGTTAAGGTTTTTAAATTGTGGAATTCAGAAACTAGGTCAGATGACATGTGTGAAGTTCCATATGGAGAAAGAAAATTCAAGCAGCTAGTGAATATGACAATCCAAGAACCAATTTTCAAGATTAGTTTAATAGCAGAGATATTGAACACACGAAAATGTCAGACAGTGTTCTTAGAGCTGGAATATTTACACGTAATGGATGTTAGTGTTGCGGATGCTCACACGGGCTTCTGTCCTATGAACCATGTCCAAGATATTAAAAGAACTAAAGTCACCTAACGACGGTGTAATTAAGAGGGAAGCCAGAAGGATTTGGGGGTTCCCATGTCAATCATGGCTCAGTCAGAGGCATCTTATAGGGACAGCTCTGTCAAATAAAAGTCACGCCCAAGTTTTTAGATGTCTTTTTTTTTCTTTTTAAAAAAATTTAGTTATGTATTTATTTATTTTTGGCTGTGTTGGGTCTTTGTCGCTGCACGCAGGCTTTCTCTAGTTGCGTGTGGCGCACGGGAGCTACTCTTCAATGCGGTGCGCAGGCTTCTCATTGCGGTGGCTTCTCTTTTTGTTGCAGAGCACGGGCTCTAGGAGCACGGGCTTCGGTAGTTGTAGCACGCGGGCTCAGTAGTTGTGGCTCGCGGTCTCTAGAGTGCAGGCTCAGTAGTTGTGGCGCAGGGGCTTTGAGGCTCCGCGGCATGTGGGATCTTCCTGGACCAGGGCTTGAACCCGTGTCCCCTGCACTGGCAGGTGGATTCTAAACCACTGCGCCATCAGGGAAGTCCTAGGTGTCTTGATGATTTGGAAATTATTAGGTTGGATAAACAATTTGAGTTACAATTCCTACATCTTGGTAAATGGTTTCATATATAAAGGTGTTCACATGATAATTATGTAGTTTAGAGAATGAAGGGGAAGATATTGTATCATTTTAAAGTATATATTGGTTTACATATTAAATTGGTTTACCATTCAGTTAACTGTTTTGATGCTTCCCCACTGCAGAGTGTCTAAATGGACGGGACCAGGAGGAATGGTTTATAACAATTGATGGACAGGCCTTCATCCTTTCTGAAGATGCTCTCATCCTCAGGGACCACCTACGTGCCTGAGAGGGGGGCCGGATGAATGACAGAGCCCACAGAGGGTACCAGAACGATGAGGAGGCCGAAGTCATTTGGTCTGGGATGTTCAGGCTTGAGGTGAGGGTGGTATCTGTGTACACGGCGGTCAGGATTTGAGCACCTGGAGAGGAGAGCAGAGGCTGGTCTTGTGAATGGGGCCGGGGGCAGGGAAGCTGGAGCTGCTGGAGCATTGGCCCAGAGGTCGTGCAGACGGCACTCTTGGGACCGGGGCCCTGGCTTGAAGGAGTGGTGTGTATCACGAGGCTGGGTGGGCAGAGAAGAACGAAGACCACACTCGGGGGCTTGGATCTGGTCTCGTAGGCAGAGAGACTGGGGGAGGAGGGGCGATGTGTAAAAGAGGTGCTGGGAACGTGGGGTCTGGGTAGAGAGGCTCTGTGGAAACGAGGAAAGGGGCAGGGGTGCTCGTGCTGAGGAGGACAGCTCTTCAGAAACCGCAGGAAGAGAGGTTGGGTGGAGGAGGAAGGAGGGGACAGAGGGGCAGAGCCAGCACCATCCATGCGGCTACAGGAGAGCCTGGACCACACGTCTCGTGTAGGTGCCCTCGCTCTGTGGGCCATCGGGAGACGGGGGAGATTCAGCCACCTAGAGGGGACAGGTGACGGTGAGAGGGACCCTGGGGGGATGAATGGCCACAGAGAGCAAAGTTCTGTTGCCAAAGTCTCGGAAATCTCGGAGGGTGCAGGTCTGGGACAGGTCACCCGCCAAGTCCTCCGCCGGAGGATGCGCCAGTGCCCCAGAGCTAGGCGGCCCGTGTGAGGACCGGCTAACAGATGTGGGACCATGGCCATCCTGGCTGTCCCACCACGGAAGCTCCACTCTCACCTCCGTGATGGGCATCCTGCACACCTCGTTCCCCACCCCGGGGGACAATCCCTGTCTTCTGAGAGAGTCGTATTCTCGGGTAACAGGATGCAAAGCCACACAGTTCTGGGCGTCGGCGCCCTCATCCTCTCTAGGGACCACATTTGGACGATTCCACCTCCCAATGGGAAGCCTGCTGTCCTGGCAGGACCATCGGGGCTTTGCTGAAGTCGGATGGAGGGCGAGGAAGAGGGGCTGAGCATCAACAAGTGTGGGTAGGACTGTCGGGGTGTCCTTCCTGGGAGGGCATCGCGTCCTTCCTCTCAAGTGGGGTCGTCGTTGGAGCCCTGCCCGCCTGTGGACTTTGGTTGGAAGACCTGCTTCTGGGGTCCTGGGGGCTTGCCTCTTCCTGTGCGTGGCTCGGCTCGGCCACCAGGCACTCCCCGTGAGCCTGGGGACGGGTGACACGAACCCGTGGGCGGTTGTCAGGCGCAAAAATGGGGACTAACTGTTTTAGGGCAAAATGATTTCACGGAAATGGAGGAAAGTGTGTCTCGTGCATATTTAGGAATAATGCCGTGCGGGGGAGCCACGCCAGACATATTTCTTAGGTTACAACCCATGTGTTAAAATGAGCCTAATTCTGTATTTCTCGAGTCTACACTTGGTCATTCATTCTGTTTCTTCAGCTAAAACTTGGTCCCCGTATAAAGCTAAATAGAACCTTGGTGTACTATTCTGATCATCACAGAGAGGGACTGAGTACTGAGAGACGTTATCTCCTGAAAACGAAGGCTATTTTACAGAAAATGATAGCAGCGCCATCTCGCCGAGGAGCCTTTCAAATACATCCAGGTAGTGATTAGAGAGTCATAACCTGGGGAGGAAGAGAAAGGAACCTGGAAAACTCCCGTGTGCATTGTTAGCCGATTCTGACAAACTAGAGAGGAAATAACAGGCCATCGAAGGTGCCGGGGTCAAGGACGAAGCCGCCGAGATGAAGCCAGCATCTCTCGCACCTGCATCACACCCGGGCCTGTGGGGATGTTTCCCCAGGACTATGCCCTCGAACACTCTGCGCAACCCCACACAGTTCGTTGAATACTGGAGAGCCTTTCCCAACACCATCAGGGACCACTGAGGAGAAAAGTCCAGGGAGCTCTGGGAGGCTGACGTGTGCTGGCCGGGCTCTCCAGGGTCCTTTCTGCGTGAATGATGCCACCCCCGCCCCTTGACTGGACCAAGGACGCGCGCCCAGGTGGGGTCTGCTCGGGAGAGAGACCACAGGCCCCAGGGTGACTTGCTGTGAAGGTCAGGTGGCTGGTGACTAAGCAACCCCATCAGACCTGTTCTGGGAAGTCGCCCCTTCCCTCCAGGCCGGCCCCTATGTGTCGGCCTCTCCACGGGGCCGAGCACAGCCCCGACTCAGAAGGGAGACCCCCACCGACGGGAGGGCCCTGAGCCATCTCTAGCTCCCGGCTACCCTGGCGATAACCGCCAGCATCCGGGAGTGTCTGGGGTTGGTGCGGCCCTGCAGACTGACAAAAGCCGACGGAGGCAAGGTCCTCAGAAGTGCCCGTGGGGAGCACGTTGGTCACTCAGCCGGTGGCTACCACGAAAGAAAATAAACAAGATGTCTGCTGGATCCACGGGCACTGTGTGCGTAAACACCACACTGCTGTGGGGAAGGTGTTGTCCTCCCCAGTGCACAGGTCAAGACCTGAGCTCCCGGGCGGTAAAGCAGCTGGTTCAAGCCGCTTAGGCTGACTTCGAAGAACGTGAACCCAGCAAGCTGGAAGTACCAACCTGCCCGCCTCCAATGGACCTGGTGGGAACCTCATCAACTCCGCCGGCCCGGGTGGGAAAGCAAGTGTGTGTTCACGGGGGTCTACACACGTGCCATAGGTGCCAGCGATGCTCAGGTCACAGCCGGGTCACCAGGGAAAGCGTGCTTAAAATGAGTCACAATCTGAGGTTGTGGACATCAGGTTGATGGACCCAGGTCACCAAAAATGGTGGTAAAATCAGTGAGACGGAGATCAAATCTGTCCACTGCAGAGCAGGCGGTTCCTGGGCGCCCCTGGGTGGGTGGGGATGGGGGGTTGGAGTGGGAGAGTGGGGGATGAACACGTGGTTCATGAATGAATGGTAGAGTCGGGTTTGAGGAGGACATCCCGCTGGCTTCACAGGGTGCTTGTCCAGGAGCTTTGCTCCCCACCGAGGGACGTGTTCCGTTTCTCAGCGGCCTGGGTTGGGTGGGGACTCAGAAGCGTGTTCCCTGTGACCTCACAACCCTTGGGCCTTCGGTCTCTGGCTGGAGGAACACAGGAGGAGGACGGGAGCCCCCCTCCGGCCCCCCTCCCCCGCCAGAAGTGCAGAAACCTGGCCGAGGTAGGGCAATCAGGAAGCCTCCGCCCTGAGCACCATTTCCCTCCTGGAATCCGCGCTTACCCTGAAGAGCCCCGTCCTACCCCAGTGAAAATTCCCATAGAAAAGTTCCATTCAATTTGACTGGGTTTTCATGCACAAACTCTGCCTCTTAATTGAGGCCAAGGGGTACTTTTCAGTCTTGTTTTCTGTCCCGGCTGCTACCTCGTGATTTGGAGTCTGGAGGGCAGAGCCTGGAGGACGAGATTTCCCTCCCAGAGACTGATTTTATGATTAAGTCAAATGTCACGGGCCAGTGAATTTCTTTGAAGATGGCTACGTTTGAGGTAACTAACATAGAATTAGAAATCCACTGGGATGGAGCATATATCCAACCGGGAGTTCTGCCAGGATTCAAAGCATATCATCTTAGAAATCTGTTTTGGCAGCAATGCGCTCCGCTCCACTCCCTGCCTGCAGCTGAGTAACAAAAAAAATGCAGGAACCTCAGCAGGCAGATTCTTTCCATGTCAAGCAGCTGATCAGTGGGGCACAGGAGCGGTCTCACCCTCTGCTTCCCCTCCACGTGGAGAGGCGAGGTCAGCTACTTCCTCTCCATCCTTCAGGTTGAGTTCAGATGCCGCGTCTTCCAGGAAGGCCGTCCTTCCCAGCCCTGCGGATGCCCTGGAGTCCATCACAAGCCTTACAGTCCACATGCAGTTGGAGCTGCTCCACAGCCTTGCCAGGTAGGCACAATTTTCCTAACATTTTTCTCTTTTTTTTGGCCACGCCGCGAGGCTTGCAGATCTTAGTTCCCCGACCAGGGATT
This sequence comes from Platanista minor, assembly GCA_004363435.1. Classification (NCBI taxonomy): domain Eukaryota; kingdom Metazoa; phylum Chordata; class Mammalia; order Artiodactyla; family Platanistidae; genus Platanista; species Platanista minor. Next base: position 15,256 of record RJWK010008713.1, read on the forward strand.
GAACCTGTACCCCCTGCAGTGGAAGCGCGGACCCCTAACCACTGGACCGCCAGTGAAGTCCCATATCCTGTTATTTCCATTTTATGCCCGAGGCACTAAAGTAATGGGGAAGGTAACTCTAGCAAGGCTGCACGACTCGGAAGTGCAAAGTTGGCTCGCAGACCTGCTCTGTGTGCCTCCTGAGTGCAGGCTTATTTTTTAAAAAATTTTATTGAAGTCTAGTTGATTTACATGTTGTGTTTTAATTTCTGCTGTACAGCAAAGTGACTCAGCTATACATCTATGTATTCTTTTTTGTATTCTTTTCCATGATGGTTTATCACTGGATATTGAATAGAGCTCCCTGCACTATACAGTTGGACTTTGTTCTTCATCCATCTATACATAATTGTTTGCATCTGCTAATCCCAAACTCCCAGTCCATCCCTCCCTCACCCCCTCCCCCTTGGCAACCACAAGTCTCTTCTCCGTCTGTGAGTCTGTTTTCGTTTCTTAGATACGTTTATTTGTGTAGTATTTTAGATGCCACATACAAGTGATGTCACGTGGTATTTGGCTTTCTCTTTCTGACTTACTTCGCTTAGTATGATAATCTCTAGGTCCCTCCATGTTGCTGCAAACGGCGTAATTTCATTCGTTTTATGGCTGAGTAATGCTCCATTGCATGTATGTACCACATCTTTATGCACTCATCTGTCGGTGGGCATTTAGGTTGTTTCCTTGTCTTGGCTACTGTGAATAGTGCTGAGTGCAGGCTGATTTTATACTAGTGGGTTTCAACGTTTTTTCAAGGCATGGAACTCCCTCTTCAAGTAAGGTTGGAATGGAGATCCAATGTGTAAATGCGGGGGCAGAGGAGCTCTGGTGAGCTGCGTGGTGGGTGGAGCTCCGGAAGCAAGCCCTCACTCTCTTCCGTTGCAGTTCCTTGTGGAAACCCCAGGGTTTGAGCCCCTTTCGACAGCACTGAGCTGAAGGTCCTGGGGTGGCGGGGGAGGTGTGGCTCAGGGCTCAGCAGCTCATGGCTGAAACCGGCCCAGTGAGGTTGGCGCAGCTCTACCTGCTTGTAAACTGGGTTCTAGTCCCATTCTTGACTGCTCTGGGGCGAGTGTCACGGACCGCTCCCCACTGGCCAGGGGGGTGGTCTGCACCCTCTATTCAGTCTTGATGCTCCTCACCCTCAAGAAGTAGGGGAAATCATCTTGCTGTCGTCACCCACAGTTGTGCACATAAAACTGAATATTTAAGGCCTTAAGAACAGAATCTGAGTTTTATAAAAGGACTTGATTTATTAAAGCACTGGGGTGTAAGGGTGCCATAAACCTTTCTACTCCGTGCCTCAGGCTCTGTACCATGAGCGGAGTCCACCTCAGAGGGCTGCTCTGAGCACAAAATGAGTGGCTGCAGCTAAAGATTTCAGAACAGAGTCCGGTGCCCAGTGGGCACTTTTATTAGGGAGGCTGCGAGAAGCCACAGATCCAACAACCCCAAAAAGGTGTCAGTTTCTGCTCCTGCTACACATCCACTGGGCATCAGCTGTGAGTCCTCTGGGTTTGCATGATCCTCGTTCTGGGCCCAGGATGCCAGAACCAGTGGCCAGAGGAAAGGGGTTGGAGTGCTGGAGGGTCTCATGGGTACCAGTGAGCAGCATTAGCTGCCATCTCTGCACTTAATCGACAAGAGCTGTTGTTGTTCAGAAAAGCATAGCTAATCAAGCATGCACCTAACAGGAGAATTAGGATCTTGAGATATGTAATGTATAACATGGATGTGATAAATAGGGACCTTGCTTTAAAATCAGAAGGAAAAGCAAGATTACTTTTCATTTCTTTTGTTCTAATTTTTGTGCTTCAACTTTGTCCCGTAAGTAGCAACATTACAGAAGCTTAAGGTCGATCAAGGCCAGTACAAAGAAACAGAAGGTGAGCGTAGCTTTACCGAACTCAATTTTAAGATTGTGTTCATTGGCTGTACTGAAAGCCCCCAACACCTGTGCCTATTATCTATTGATCAAAGCGGTTTCCTCTCTTTTGCACCAGATGGAAAAACACAAAGACTCCATTATGTGCTGGCAGTCTGTCTCCTGGCAATCGCTTGTGTGCTGACATTTGAATTTACGCTGGTGGTAACAAGATTGAGAAATAGCTCGTAGTTCATCGTTAGATTTACAAGAGCTTGTCCCGAGAATGTGAGTTTCACTTGTCATAGAATAGGATGCCAAGATTGTGGAAAATTAGATGTGTTTTGATTATAATTTCACCAGTCAATGCAGTCAACCCCTTAGGTCACTCTAGTCCTGGTAATTGATGACCAAATGTCTAATTAGTTTCCTTCCATAAATGAAGTTTATGCTTTAGCAGAAATGCAGTGCTGTCCAGAACTAAGGTGAAGCTTGGGGGATGAGAAGAAAGGCTTTCCTGGGAGAGTGTAAGGATGGTGTGAAGTGCAGAGATAACAGGTAGAACGAGGGTGAGGATGGGCCTGGGCGGGGCGGGGGGGGGGGCGGTCAATAGGGAAGACCTGGGGAAGCTTTCCTCCTGGGCCGCAGAAGGATGCTCACCAGACCTCAGCCTCTGTTTCGTGTTTTCTCCATGTGTGTAGACGAATACATGTGATAATACAGACAATAGGCATGTCATCTCCTTTTCCTCCCTTTGTCATCTTGTTTGGACTCCTGCCTAACCAGTATCCTATAAGACTTGTTAGTGATAGATACATATATAGATGGTTGGATGGACAGAGAGACAGACAGATGGATGGATGAATGGATGGTTGGGTGGGTGGATGGATGGACAGGGAAACAGATGGAAAGATGGATTAATGGATGGATAAGTGGACAGGGGGATGGATGTTTGAATGGAGGGATGGATGGTGGGATGGATGGATGGTAGGAAGGATGGATATACAGATGGATGGACGGATGGATGGATGGATGGACAGGTGGACAGCTGACTGGATGGGTGGGCAGATGGATGGTCGGGTGGATGGATGGACAGCTGGATACAGAGTAGATAGCCATAACCTAGTGTTTTGGCTTAAGGGAGGCAGTATAGCCTGGAGGTTAAGAACAAGCCCTGTGGAGCCACAGTGCCTGTGTCTAATTCCCAGGGACCAATATACTCACGATGGCCTTGGGGGGTTTTGTAACTGCCCAGTCTTCTCAACTGTGGAATGTGAATAAAAACAGGGCTGTTGTGAGGATTAAGTGAGGTAATACACGAAAGCACGTGGAACGGTCTGCTGTCCATTTACGATGATTAACTAAGTGGCAGAGCCTCCTAGCGCCTCGGCTTCTTTGCGTCAGCTGGGCTGGAGAAAAACTGTGCAAACTCCACTCAGGGAACAGATCACAGGGACGCTGGACAGAGGGGTTGGGAAACCAGGGATGGAGCCCAAACTTCTCCTAGCTTCAAAACATTCCTCACCTTTGATCTTGGCACTTGAAGGCTGTCAGGAAGCCCACGGAGCCTGTGGTCTCTGGCGGAGGGTGAATGGGGCTTCAGGAAACCCTCCAGCTGCTGTTCCCACCTGGGTGACCGGCTCCCACCCTGCGTCCTAAGGCTCCGGTTGGCACATGACAGGTTCTGCTCACCGGCTGTCGCTTCGCCCTCCATTCATCCGTTCACCCTCTCACAGATCCTTGTTAAGCGCCTACTGTATACAAGGTGCGCTTCCAGGCTCCGTCACCTCCACCCTCACACCCCCCGTCAGGTCTTTTCCATAAAACCATGTCCTCCCCGCTCCGCTCTGTGTGGTCCTGACACTCGCCAGCTATTCAGGTTGGGTTTGGCAGGCATGAGTCGGGGACCCTCTCCCCCCAGACCCATGGGGGCAGGAGCCGGTAGGTGATCACTGGGGGCTCAGTTCCCTTCCTTCTCTCTCCTCCTTAACCCCAATCTCAATTTCTTCCCTTCATGCGAGCCCTTCACTGCAGAGCTGGGAGAACCTTCCCCAGGGGTGTAGGGACTGAGACGGGGCATTACAGCCCCAGGAGAGCAACTTGGACGTCCTCCTGACACCTCAAGTCAGAGGATGGTTACCTTCGGGAGTGTGGTTCTCCGGTTATTTTCTGTGTGTGTGTGTGTGTGTGTGTGTGTGTGTGTGTGTGTGTGTAGGGGGTGGTGTAGGACTGTGCTGAGGGATAGAATAGTGAATAGAACAGGGTTGTTTGGACCACTCAGCGTCCCCAGGATGAGGATGACCCTGTCTGGATCTGAAGCAGAGGGACAGCTGAATGTGGAGAGGGACTCAGGGGGGCAGCAGTGAAATATTCCTGCCGGCTGGGAAACGGGAAAAGTAACTTGCACATTAAAATGAAAATAATCTATAAAATCGCAATGAATGAAATCAGAGCAGAGCCATGAATATAATGAATGGGGACACGGTTTCTCCACCGACTGCAGGCCCAACTGCCCCACGTCCCGCTCCTTTGCCACCTGTGCTCAGAACGGCCTCTGTCACACGCTCTACTGTCATCCCCAGGGCCCCAGAGGCCCAGCCGTCTCTTGGCTGTACACGGCATCCCACATGCCAGTGGCTCCTTGTAATGGGGCCGGGCTGGGTAGGTGGGGACGGCCGTTAAATGTCTCCGGAGAGCTTTTCAAAACGCACAAGCCTACCTACCTGCATTGCAAATGTCTCTATTTTGAACAAGTCAGCCAGCTGACCCTGCGGGATCCCTGCCTGTACTTTCATTTGGGAATCGCTGTGGATCACGCTTCTGGGATCGGATGAGCAGCCACGCTCCACTGAAGGCCAGACCCTTCCCTGAGCACCAGGCCCACCCTCCTGCTGCCCTGGGCTGGGAGCAGCAATTCCACCCTCCCTGGCCTGCATCATCCCGATTTCCCTCTTTCCTGGCCTTTCCAACTTGCACCGGAATGTGCTGTTATTTCTCTCCTCTCAGGCAAAAAGCCCTGAATTCCTCTCGGCCCCAGTTCCCTGCATCTCCCGTCGGCAAACTTCTTAACGCGTTGTCTCTGTCTGATGTTTATCTCCGTCTGACGTCAGAAACCCCCTCCTCGTGTTGTCCTGCAGACCTGGTCCGCCCCACTGCTCTGTCGCTGTCTTCTCCACATTGCTTGACCCAAGGTGTAATCTCTGTCTTTTGAACTTGGGTCCCGTCAGCATCTGCCTGCCAGTTCTCCCCTCCTCCCCTCCTCCAGGGCCTCCGGGCTCCTTCCCGCCTCATCGGGCTCCTCCTCGGCCTGCCCTTCTGGCTGCTCCCCGACATCTGACCTTGGTGCGCTTGGCCCCGCTCTCCATCCTCGTCCCACTCTGCGCAGGGGGCAGAGGAGGGTCTCCTCTTCCCGATTTGAGCATCATCTCTGGGCCGGTGACCCTCAATCCAGGCTCCAGGGCTGCCCCTTCTTCGCACTGCAGACTCACCTGGGCAGCTGGGTCCCGAGTCCCTCCGCTTAGATGCCTGGTGGGCGCCTCAGGACGCATGTCCTGTCCCTCCCCAGGCTGCCCCCCGTGCCCTGCCCGTCTCGGCTGGGGTGAGCCCGTGTTCCTGTTGCACAGGCCACCCCAGACGCTAGCCCGCAACCTGACCTCCCGTCCCTCACGCCCAGCCGTCAGCAAGCGTGTTCGCTCCAGCTTCAAAGTACACCCAGAACCGAACCACTTGCAGGCTCTTTGTACAGATGATTGTATTTAATCTGTGAACAATCCTTTAGGCCTGTTCCTAATTTTTCAGCTGAAGAAAGAGACCAAGGAGGCCCTTGGTGGCCCACGTCCCAAGGGTGGTGGGCGGAGGCCGTCTGCGTCTGCACTGTTCCTGCTCTGCCTGCACCCTTACCTGGCTCAGATGGGGATAGGAGAGGAGGACGTCCTCAAGGTGAAGAGTCCCGAGCTGGGGCTCCGTGTGGGCGTGTGACAGTCGGGGTGGGGAAGCGGCGAGGACTCCCACCTGGAGTCCCTCTGTGTCCCCAACCGCCGCAGGCCATGGGGGCTCCGGAGAGTGGGCCGCAGCTGGGACCCCAGCGGCCCCAGTCGCTCAGGGGAAGGGTGATTTTTCCCGGGAGGACTTTGTGCATCCCTTTCAGGCTGGGAGGGTTAGTCCCAGAGGGCGTTGCAGGGGGAGTGAGACAGAGGCTGCAGTTCTGGCCGGGGATCCTCGGGGCTCCTGCCTGCTGTTTGCTCACTTGGGGGCCACGTCAGTAAGTGGTTGGTGGGAGAGGTGTTTCTGGGCCGTCGCTGCTCTGCCCTCTTGGGTGTCGCCTGGATTTGGGCCAGCGGGCCTCGGTTCCCAGGTGCAGGTGGTGGGCACGGAACCAGCCAGGCCAGCGGCTGCCCTGGGAGCAAACTGGGCCCCCGGCTCATCACGGCTCCACCAGCCCCGTACGACCACTACGCACGGTGTCGGGCTGAGCACAGCGACCACGAGACGTGCGGCTCACGCGGGGCCCGCTCGACCTCAGGTCAGCACCCTACTGCCCCGTGACTCTGTGTCACTTGGATTTCATTAGAAATATTCGTGTGTTTCCAACTCTCCACAACGACTCCTGCCCTCAAAGGCAGCCTCCGTCTCCTCCTTCCCTCTGCCGGGGGCCAGGTCTGAGGAGGTCTGAGGCCTGAACCTCGGGCTCTGCTACAGCTGGGGGGTGACCACGTAGGCCTGGGGTTCCGGTTCCGCAGACGGACAAATGAGCCTCGCAGGGCCTCGTCCAGAGTCACTGGTAGCCACTCACTTTCTGGGGGCCTGGATGACAGAAGGACTCCAGCCTAAGAGGAAAGGGGTCCGGGCTGTGACGGGAGAGGCGTCCTTGCACCCTCTGGACCCTTGGCCGGTGCTCTTTCCCCGACAGCCTGACCTCGGGTACCGAGCACCGGCAAGGCCTCTGCACCACCCTAAGCTGGGGGGATGGCAGACACGTAGCAGACGGTCGCTGTGCTCTCAGGAGGGGCTTCCCGGACTCACACGCTTCACTTGTATTGGAGAGACTATGAACGAGCGCTAGAGCTCAGGACATGGAACTGCTCACTTCCTAAAACCGACGTTGGATGTTTAGGTGGACATCGAATAAAGAACTGATGAGAACGCGCTGTTCGTCATGCTAAACAAGAGCGGGAAAGGCCTCTGCAGCCCGGATGATACGCAGAGGCGAGAAGGAGTGAGGAAGGTCTCTGTGCCCTGCGGCGAAAGGCCTCCGGGACAGGACGCTAGGCGAAAAGCAGAAGACAGACTGTGTATGCGGGGCGGGGTGGATAAGAAGATATATTAGCATTACTTTCATTTACTTAAAGAAGCACAGAAGATAGGCACAAACCTAGCACAGACGGTTAGTTATACGGGGAGGCGAGGGGGTGGGATAGATACATCCTTAAATGCCGTTTGCATATTTGGACAGTGGGGAGCACTATCCAGTAAACACGGTTACGGATTAAGTCACAGCTCACGGCCTGGGCCATGCTTCCCTGCTCTTCTCTGCCTGGGGCGGCCCTCGAGGCCCAACTTAAATGCTGGCTCACCCCCCAAGCCTCCAGTCAGGGTTCATCCCTCACTCCCAGCAGCCCCGTAATGCCTTGCCTATGCGTTTATTTAAGCATTTATCTCATCCCGCCCCGCGTAAGAGTTAGTGATTAACCTGCCTGTCTCCTCCAAATGATAGAGTTCTTGAGGGAAAGAATCCTGTGTCACTCATCACAGCTCTTTGCACAGAGTGGTTGACAGAACAGATATTTGCTGGTGAATGAACAATTTAGGGGAGCTCCAGGAGGGCTCACACCTACCTTGTGTGGTTCTAAAGCTGTGTCAGTGACTCAGATTCTCTCTTGGATGAACTGGGATGCTGGGGTCTCTCAGTGCCAGTCTCTGGCTTGACCGTGGAATGCCATGGACACCCGGGTCTTCCCCGGCCATGTTCCGTCTGACCTGAGGCCGTGGGCCGGCAGGCTCCCTTTGATCCACCGAGCCCTGTCCTGGGGAATGGCCGTCCTGTTTCCAATATGAGGGGCAAAGGACTTTCCTCTCTACACAGATGTGTCTATACATGCCAAATAATTTGAGAATTTCATCAATTAAAAAAATGTAACTTCAGCTAATGGAAATAGCAATAATAATAGTTAATGACACATTTGAGTCGATCAATACTTGATTAACTTGATCCATCTCTTGTGCTCAGAAACACTGAGGCCTTCTTATGTGAGAGGTGGAGACAGCTGAGTGGCCAGGTCACCCCGGTCAATGTGGCCCTGGTCCTAATGAGAAGTGAAAGGCCTGGGAGGGTTAACCCAAGGGGCTGTTAGCGCTAAGCGCTATTTCTAGAAGACGAGTGACCTTCCAATACGACTGCTTATCTTCCTGACAGCACTTCCCATCCTGAGACCCTACGCAGCAGGGGACGGGCCAACAGCCTTCCTGGTCTGCATCTCGCCTGCCTGCCTCCTTTGCCCCTTAAAGAATGCAGTGTGTGACCCCAGAAAACCAAGGCCAGGTCTGGGGGAAGATGCAACCCGCTTTGGAGGCACTCTTTTACTCTCAGTGATTCATGGAATTCTGACCTTCCAAGGCGGGTGGCGCTTTTCCAGCTCATAGTATGGAGCCCCTGGCCCTTGGGGGCCCGCGTGTTGCCCCCGGCTCTGCAGTGGAGCTGGGTCCTGGGGGCTGGTCCATCGGATCAGCATCTTCCATGTAAATCTCACCTGTCACCCAAGGCCCATTTCTTCTGTCTGCTTAGTTCCTGGAAATTGCCCCCCGTTACTGAACGTACGCACAGCCCGGTTCCCACACTCAGGTCTTCCTCTGGTCACTGAGGAATTCCTGCACTTCTGTGTAGGTCTCCCCTCCCAGGCACCAATGAAGGAGAGAGTAACAACAACAACTTAGCAACCCACGTTCGATGAGGGTTTCCTGCGCGTCGCACGCCGGGAGCTGCGGCACAGCCTGTGTTAACCCTCGCGTTTTCCCTGCCACGCCCTAGGAGGCCCACGACTATCCGCATTTTGCAGGTAGGATTACTGAAGCACAGAAATGCTGTCACTTGGCCCAAGGCCACCCAGCTCCTAAGTGGCACACACCACACAACACCCCTTCCATGCCCGCCTTCCTAGGCTGAGCCCAATGACGTGTTTTATTGCCTGAAGCATTTTGTTAACACTCTTCAAAGGGAGAAGCCTCTTCTGAGCCCATGCCTGAGTGTTGCTGTAAACTCATAAAAAAATTCATAATAAAAACCTGTAAGTCAGTTTTAAAAGCTCAACGCTTCTGACCACGAACCTGGAAGTTGGCAGAGGTGACGCCCCGTGCTGCGGTGGCTCAAGGCTGCAGGTACACGGGAGCTCGTCCGGGACGAGGTTTGCTGAGCGCAGTCTGCCCTGGTCCTCCGCAGGAAACACAGAACAGGGAGTGCCTCCACCTCCCCCGATGGGGGCAGGGGCCCTGAACCTGCATTCAGCATGGGCCCCGCAGCCTTGGCGCCGGCCTCACGGAGCTGGTAAAAATGCAGCGTGTCGGGCGCCCCAACCCACGGGCTCAGAGTCTGCCCCCGGACCCACGAGGTCCTGGGCAGACGACCCTTGAGAGACAGTGCTCTGAAGCGTGGTCTGAATTTCTGAGGTCGTTCTGAGCCTTACATTTCCTGGTTCAGGTTCTCTCTGGAATCTGGGGGTGGTGAAGCCAGACTGGGCATCTCGTCGGCAGCGTAACTGCTGGCAGGTGGCTCCCCCCGACTGCTGTCCATGCCCAGCCCTGGGCGTGAGCCACGGCTGCTGTTTTCTCCTTTTGTGGATTAAGGCTTGAGATGGTTTTGGGTCTTGTTTGTACTTTTTCTTAATCACTAGTTAAAAGGGCTCTCAACTGTTTATTCAGCAATCGTGGGGCAGCAGAGCCGAAGCCAGGGGTTTGCCCCGAGGGGCCTGGATGGGTCAAAGGTTAAGGTTGGGTGAGAAGGTCAGGTGTGGCCTCTGGGTCATGGGGGGTGAGCGGATGGAGGGAGGGCTGCACTACAGACGGTGACTCCTGGGGCCTGGGCCTCTGCACGGGCCAAGCGCCTCGAGACTGGACGCACGGGCTGCTTTAGGGCTGTGGGTGAGCATGAGGTTTAGTGGGGCCGGCAGTGAGGCAGCCGACGGTTTGGGGGAGAAGGTGAGCTCCATCCAGCTCGTCAGTGCAGCTAGCCAAAGAGGGTCAGTGAAAATGCAGCACTTCCTCCAGTTAGCTTTGGCTCCAGGCAGGGGTGGAGGGGTGGGCGAGATGCACGGGGCAAGCTGTGACCCCCGCCGCCCCTGGCTCCTGACCCCGTGGTGCAGGTGATGGGCCGCGGAGCAGGGCGGGCGGGGACAGCTTCCTGGTTTTGCCCCCTTTGGGACAGGACACCGTCTGGGACACTGTCTGTTTGGTAGCCACGCATCTTTCTGATCGTGCCCCTCTCGACATGGCCGGTAGACCCTCACGCCCCAAAGTGCTCCCAGTAGAGCGAGTGGACATGGGATCCAGGAGAAGGCCCACGTGGTGAAAGATAATGTCGAGATGAAGGGAACGTGGCCTTGTGTCCGACTCTAGGCGTCTCAGCCCAGTGACATCCTGTGACAAGAGCGCCCAGGCCTCCCAGAGCCAATCTACATGACAGACAGACAGACAGATGACACGGGCTCGGTCCTGAGGCAGCAGAGAGGCTCAGGGTCCCGATGCCCTTGTTCCTTCCCTGCCCCACTGTCCTGCACCCGCCTGGCCCTGTTGGCATCTCTGCTCAGAGAAGCTGAAATAACAGGCCCGTCGTGCCGGGTTTCTGAGAACAGCAGAGATAATCCCCACATGTCCTGTTGGGTCCATAACCTCAACCTCCTTTGGGGTCCGATCCTGCACCAGCAGCCCCTGCTCAGAGGATGAGTCGGCAGGATGGCCCACGTGTGAGCATCTCAGAAAACCACTTAAAACCCCAGGGAATTCAACTCCAGAGTGAGGGCACTTACTCCTAGTATGAATCTGGCTGCACAGAGAGGCTGTCCCCTCTTCCTGCTTAGCTGTGCTTAGAGGGACCTCGGCATCTGGAGATGCCCAAGACGAGGATGGGAAGGAGAGTGGGAGGGGACAGTCCGTCATCAGCTCGCGGGGGCCTGATGCAGCCCAGGGAGGAAGTCCCCACTCACGGCCTTGGCGCCAACTTACCTGCTAGGAGCAGATAAGACGCGCTGACTGGTCTCGGTGAGAAGCTGGAAGACTGTCACAGGAGACGAGGTGTGGATCCGTCCCCTCGAGGGCTCGCCCTGCTCCTCCTCTCTCTGAAAGAGGAGGTGGAAAGCGGTCTCTGTTTTAAGGTTTTCCAGGCTTTTCCTTAAATAGTCACAGAGCCTGGAAAGCTCTGCTCTAGACAGGAAACAGTCTACACTGGCCGCCGAGGGTCCGGAGCCGTCTTGGTGTCGCACGTGTGAGTCCGGCGTGGGATTCCTGGAAGGGACTGTCAGGTGTTTGAATCTGTGTTGGTTTTCTTACCTTTTTTTTTTTTTTTTTTTTTTTTGCGGTACGCGGGCCTCTCACTGCTGCGGCCTCTCCCGTTGCGGAGCACAGGCTCCGGACGCGCAGGCTCAGCGGCCATGGCTCACGGGGCCCAGCCGCTCCGCGGCACGTGGGATCTTCCCGGACCGGGGCGCGAACCCGCGTCCCCTGCATCGGCAGGCGGACTCCCAACCACTGCGCCACCAGGGAAGCCCGGTTTTCTTATCTTTTACTTCAGAAATAATTGACCCCTTCACACCTTGCTTTCTGATGACTGCATTCATTGGGTTCATCCACGACTGCCTGAATTTCACCTGAAAAGTGCTGTAATAACCTCCTGGCACACAGAAATCTACTTTTTCTGTGTACAGAGGGCACCCTGGCTGAAGTCAGGGGAGGCTGGGGAGCACCTGTGGGAGGAGAGGGGACACCTCTTCCCCCCACCCCATGTAGAGCCCCCGGCAGCCTGGGTGCCGTGGGGGCCTGGTGCCCTTGCCCCAGCGCTGCTTCCACTCGTGGGCATCAGTGCCACCCCTGCCCCTTCTCAGCAGCCTGGAGCCGAAGAGGCCTTGGAACCCGGTGAGGGCGCGTCCCTTGTTTCCAGGTGAAGCACAGGCCGAGAGAGAAGGGACAGGCCTGCGGTCACTCGGCTGGTGGGTGGGCTGCCCACAGAGAGGCCCCGCCCTGCTCAGCTGGCGCAGCTCCTGGGTGGTGCCACCGCCCAGCCTTTGCCAGCCGAGGGTCCGCTGGGAGGTGGGTGCACACGGGGGGCCGGTGGTGTCGAGAATCCCCGGAGAGGATGAGCCACACGTGTGCGACTTTCTGCAACTCTGCTCTGGTGAGCAAACCTCCAGCTTTTCTCAGACTTGCAGAGGAGGCCTCTGGGAAGCTGCAAATGATTAGAAAACACTGAAATAGATGATTTTGAACACCCCTTCCAGCTTTCAGTTTCTGAAAGTAATTTCTAAGCTTCCTGGCCCGAAAAGAAGCCATTCTCACCACAGTGGGCGTGAAGGGGCAGAGTGGTGAGTTCAGATCTGAAACTGGGGCTTGTTGGTAAGAGAAACCAGATCTTTACACATGTCATTCAAGGGCTAACCCATCCCGATCACTGAGGCTCAAACCTGGTTCTGAGGTTCTTCATGGAGAAGAAAGAGAGGGGGAAAAGCGGGCCACTGGAGGGTCCGGATGCAGGAGAGGGAGTCTGGGGGGTGGGGAGGGGGAAAGGGGAGACCCCAACACCACGCCCTTTGCTCCTTGCGGCCCTGGCATCTCCACTGAGGCCTCAGGGGAGCTGTTCAGAGTCCTGCCTGAACGGAGGGCCTCACTCGGAGGACTCATAAATCTCTTCTCACACACGGGCTAAGATCCCTGAATGGATCCAGCTGGGTGGGTCTGAGAAGCAGCAGAGGCAGGCCCCGACTTGGTCACTTACGTAACTTACTCTTGAAATAACAAACGTCCACCTCCCCAGCACCCCGTGGGGCGGACGTGCAGGTCCCCCCCGCCCTCTCCCCGTGGGATTCAGAGTCAGCAGACTGTCGACTCAGTGTCACAGCACTTCCAGAAAAGCCAGTCGGAGAGCAAACCAGCCCCACTCCTCCCTGCTGGCCAGGCAGGACCCACCCTCCATCCTGGGGCCACTGGCTGGCTCCCTGCCCAGAGTCTCAGCTGAAACCCAGAGTGAAAGTCCACAGGGCCTGGACCCTAACACGGGGCCTCTCAAACACAGGGAGTCTGTGATCTGAACCCAACCTGAGATGGAAAACTATGTGGTCATGGCAGTTTGGACCCTCTCGAGTCTGGAGAAAAGCTGGAATCTTTCAGATCATGAAGGAGACCAGGGAAACTCCATGTCCTGATTTCCCACTGTGCCCTGTCTCAGGAACTTGCCCTGGGCTCGTCCAGTCCTAAATCGACACCCACCAGCAGGGCAGGCTCTCCATGCAGGTCAGGAAGCACGCCCGTGAGGTTAAGGCATTTCCCCAAGGCTGCGTGACTTGGACATTGTGGATTATTTTGCATTTCTAATAAAAAAGGTACTAAGGCAGATTTTACAGGTCATCAAAATGGCAGTTCATTAAGTGTAGTGAAAAGTACAAATGATTTATTCACAAGGGTGTGTGGAGGCCTGCATACGGTTGATAACCCAGGAGGAGAGAGGTTGTAAACAGAAGCTTTTAATAAATTTGGAATCCCAAGGCGAGAATAAAATTCTGCTACCTGCCCTTTATGCCATCAATGCTTTAAAAAAAAATAAACTGTGAACTTTTTTCCTTCAAAGGTCTTAGACGAGACTGATTTTTGGAAATGACCCTCTGCTCACGCGAGGCTGTCTGCAGCCACCCCCTTTCCCCCGACAGAGTTGTTAAAAGTGCCCACTGACGGGACCTCCCTGGTGGTCCAGTGGTTAAGACTTCGCGCTTCCAATGCAGGGGGCGCGGGTTTGATCCCTGGTCGGGGAGCTAAGATCCCACATGCCATGGGGTGCAGCCAAGAAAGAAAGAAAATTTTTAAAAATGGAAGCACGCGCTGAAGTGGTGTCGGAATGAAGAATGTAAGTCCTCTACATCTTTCAAGTGTTCCCGTTGCCTAAAATGTAGGAATGTTCCATAACTGTGGCTCTTAACCTCCTGGGATGGCCTTTGAACATCTGAAAAGCTACAAACCCCTTCCCCAGAAACACACACACAAACACGCAGACATAACTTTGCAGAAAATGTCAGGAGGTTTTCAGGTGCCACTGTCCGGGACCCCGCGGTCCCCTCCCTCTGGGTATGGCCTGCATCTCACCTTTAAGAGCTGTCCCGTGAGGGTGCCTTTCGGACCCACCGAAGCCGCCGTCTGCACAACTCCCTGGCCCCGGGACACTCTACACACAGCCGAGCCTGGCCCTGCGTTTCCAGGGTCATCAGAGAAGCTACGGGAGTGATCTCTTCCGTGGCCCTAGAGACGGCTCGTGTCTCCAAGTGGGAAGGCGGCCGGTGGGCCGGTGGGCCGGTGGGTGGTGTTTGGGTGCCCAGCTCGCGGCGGCTCCCACGGGGCCCTGGGGCTCACCCTGCCCCCACTACGCCCGCCCAGGGCGGTGGCTCTGCACCTGTTCTGTGTGGGCGGCCAGCACTCTGCAGTGGGGACAGATGGAGCGGCCTTTGCTCCGGGACCAAGGGCCGTTGCCTGCGGGGACACAGACAAAGAGTGACGCAGCTGCTCAGGGGCCTGACTCATAGCCCGGGCGCAGCGGCAACTCAGGGACTAGATGTGCCTTCGCTCCAGAGGGAGCCTGGCAGGTCCGAGGGCTCCGCGCTTCCAGGGGGGGCTTGGAGTCAGGGATCCCTGGGCACCCCATTCCCGTTGAAACCCCGTCTCAGTCCCAGGCTGGGGACTCTCAGGCCCGGACCCCAGAGCCATCGCAGTTCGGGGAAGAAGCCCACGGAAAGTCCCGGGAGCGGGACTGGGCACTCTGCGGCGCAAAGCCTCCTGTCTTGCTTCCGTCTGTGTCGACGGTCGACGGATTGAATTAGGTTAAATGATATCGTCGAACAGGGAAAACGATTATCGAGCACTTGCCCCACCGTGTGCTGTGAGTTCCGTTGATTCATGGGGCTCCCGGGACAGAGGAGGAAAGCGCAGAGTGGAGAAGGTGTCTGCTCCTGGGGTTAAGGGCCCTCCTGAGACGGGAGCGTTTCCCGGGACAGAGTCACACCCCCTTCACACCGCACTCTCCCTCCCTCCCAGTGCTCACGCCCAAGCACGCGCACGCAGATACGCACGTGCACACCACCGCCAAGGCTGGCCGGGGGAATTCAGCGCACGTGATCACGTCGCCCTGCGTCTCTGTCTCGTTTTTTGTTTCCTCCCTCCTCCTCATCGCTCTTCTATTTCCCTCCCTCCCTCCTCTCCACCGCTTCTTTCTTCCCGAGCACAGACACGAGTCGACACAATAACGTGAGACACAAAAAGAAGCGTTTAAAAGTAAGAATTTGCTGTCTTTTTACTGAAACACTGTTAATTCCAAAAGAGTATGTTTACATAGTTTGGGTACAACATTTAAACCACCCAGTCGGTAAGCAGACATAAACTGACACTGTTCTAAATACATTATGTATTTTGTTTAAAAATTTACAACATGCCCATCAATAATGCATCCAACTGGAGAACGTTAATTTGCTTCAGGCCATGCACCAAAAAACCAAATTAGACTCACGTCCCTCACTGCTCCACTCTCTGCGGTCAACACACTCCAGAATCCATCCAGAGCAGAGAGGGCAGCTCACGCACAGGACGGAGCAAACACGCGTCTCCCTGTGCCCACCCCACCTACCAGAGAACCCTCACGGTTTCCGGAGGTTTCCGTGAGCATCGCGGCTCAGTGTGCTAAACACTAAGCACTGAAGGCGTAGCTCTTAAAGACTTGAAGTCTGCCAAGCAACCTCAAAAGGGATTAAGATCTTTTCTGGGGGATATATGATCATGTGCTCTCAGGAGCTGGACTTCAGTAGGATGGGCCAGGAAAAGAAATGTACACGAATAGCTTTTTTTTTTTTTTCCATATAAAAGTTTGGAAGGCTCGTCTTAAAATTGTTCTTTACTGAAAAAGCCCCAGAGCACAGGTCATGTAAAATCCAATCATTAAAATATTCCAAACAGCTAGGAGTCACTTGATAAACATCTTCCCAACCCCACTAAGCTGGGCTGGTTGTGAAAGAGGGGCTGGCCCTCGGCACACTTGGCTGTCCCCAAACCGCCCAGCTGACGTTCCCTTAAAACCATCCAGAAGGACACCAGAGCCAAGAAGGCAGGAGGGGATGCGGCCAGGTGGACACAGATGTGGAGCTACCTTCTTCAGCAGAGAACGTGACTCTGGGTACCATTCTGACATGGCTGCCTCCGTCCCAGTCCCGGGAGGGATACTATTATTAGGGTTTGGCAGAGAAAAGGCATGGAGGAATGCTGAGCTGGTAATTCCTGGCCCTCCTGGGCTGTGTCATTCAAGAACTTCCTGGTTTCGTTTCCATGGTTCGGCAGCAGACTCTTTAGCACATCCAGACATTTTTATGGTTGGATTCTTTGTGGAAAAGACAGGGCACATATTTTCTCTTAAGTGGAGTTTCTACTTTTCACTGGGCTTCGGCGAGTCTGCTTCCCCAGAGCCAAGGGCACATGTTCTCCAGTGGGAGGTTGACATTGTGCGCGGTCAACGACCATCTGGTCTGGAACCAGAGAGCCGTGGAATGGCAGTGCTGGCTGGGATCGTGGACACGGCCGGCTGGATGTGAAGGCCAATAGAGCAGGAAGGAAGGGCCTGTGTGCCAGAGCACCTTCTTTCTTTTAAAGAGAAGCTGAATGTTTAAGTTTTTAAGTGAAGTTTCATGATTAAAAAATATTGGCAAACAAACAGGCCTGTGGGAGAGAAGTCCTTGCTCAGGCCCTGAGCCCAGCCTTCCTTTAGCAGACGTGACCCTGAGGCCATGAGCCGGAGGAAGGTCCCGCAGGCATGGAATGGGGAGCCTGGGGCTAGAACTCTGATTTCTCCTTGATTAACACCAAATTCTTCCTGCGAGGCTGGTTGACAATTATTCTTTGAAACAATCACTTCTTCACAGGAGGGGGAGGTGAGCTAACTTACACAGTCAATGCCAAGCCTAGACCCTTGTCCTGACCTCTTGCTCTCTTTAAGATTCAAATATAAAGAAGCTTTAAAACATATGTTACGTTAAATAGTATACTCATACGTTACATACGATTTTACTGTATAGCATTATTATCATATAAGATTTGCAAATGTACATTTATGTTACAGCAGACCATGTTTGAAGGGACAAGTCAATAAATAATACCCCAAAGATTCCAGCCCCCTGGCCCTCTCTTATCTGAGAGGTTACCCCACGCCCATGGGATTCTTTGCAGATGACAGACAGGGATGATGGAAGACTTCTATCACTGTTACTTAAAGAGATAATAGTAACCTCAACAAATCCCCTGATAAGCAGGGCCAGTGGAATCCCTCGGAATGCCTGGAATTCACTTTTAGTGCATCCACATCCTGACGCAGGCTGGCAGCGCTGAGACCCAGCCAGGACTGGGGAGACTGGCCCCGGGGCGGGGAGTGCCCCTGTCTTGGCACCGGCCCCTTCATTCTGTGCGACTTTCTGTGGGGAGTCATTTCTGGCCCTCAACTCTTCTCATCTCTGAAGGGAGAAGGCTGGGCTGCTGTCTCTCTATTCTAAAGCCTCTCATCTCTGGGCTCTGAGAGACCAGATCTCCAGTCCTGGGCCCATGGCCTGCCTCGTGACCTCGGGCAGGTGGTGTAACTTTTCTGTGCTTCAGTTTATCTGTGAGATACGTCCGTTTGGATTCATTGAGAAGATATGGCCGCGCCTGCCACAGCCATCAAAAGTCATCTGCTCTAAACAGAGCGTTTGCCCCAAATAAAAACTGATTGCAGAATACCGGTCTATGATGTAACATAATGGGATGCCTAGAATGTGGGGTTTCACAGTGACCACGAAACCCTACTCCTGCTGAACGCTGGTGTCTAGTCTGGAGGGCAGGGAATCCCGTGAATCCCGTTCCCGCCAAGAACAATCAAGAAGCTTAGCTTTTCCTCTCCAGTGCCTGGGACAACTTCACGGGCCCGTGCGAGGGTTTGAGAAAAGCTGCATAACCTGTCCCCAGAAAAAGGCACGTACGCATACACACGCTAAATTCCGCCTTCCACACCAGAGGGTTCATGGACTCGAGGAAACCCACCCTGGATGTTGGTGGCTTTGGCATTTCCTCAGGAACAGTCA
The DNA here is from genome assembly GCA_004363435.1 of Platanista minor. Taxonomy (NCBI): domain Eukaryota; kingdom Metazoa; phylum Chordata; class Mammalia; order Artiodactyla; family Platanistidae; genus Platanista; species Platanista minor. The sequence continues at coordinate 33,481 of RJWK010008713.1, forward strand.
GTCACTTACAGCTGCCTGGGCAGTCGGTGAGGGGTTTACACTCAGCAAACTCTCTCTCTCTCCTGAAGACGTGGGTTTCACTGTGGGTGATTTAGGGGACTGAGGGGGAGTTCCTGCCATTGTCCGTGGCCTCCTCGAGGTTCGTGGATCCTGGTCTGGGTTGGGGGGGATTCCCATGTGCGGGACACGTATGCATAAGAGTAACACCCAAAACTAGGACAAGCATCATCAACGGAGTGCCCTCTGTCCTCAGAGCCTGGGGTTCAAGTTCAGGTCCGTCAGACTCCAAAGCTACTGCCCACCACACTCTTTAATAAAAGGAATGTTAAAAATTATGCTAAAGTTACTCTGCTATTTGGGAACCTTGCTGCCCTTTCTGCTCTTGGGTCCCCTGAGATATTTCTCAGCTGTGAAGTGGAACTCAGTGTACCCCCTCTGCCCTGGCTCTCAACTTCCAGCAGTTCTCAGGTCCCAATCTCCTCCAAGTTTTGTCTCTCTCGGCGCTAGTGTGTGCAGAGCAAGGATGCTTGCCAGGGTGTCTGGGAGGATTGGGGCAGGTTGGCTCCTGGGAACGTCCCCACACGTGCCCTGGGCGGGGAAGCCCTGTTAGGAGAAGGGCCGGGCCTGGTCACCACACTCAGCACTGCAGCCCAGCCTGAGTAGCCAATAGGCCTCAGTTAATAGGCAACCCACCCCTAGGCCAGTGATTCTCCTGTGGAGGGAAATTTACTCTGAAAATTCTAGTCACTATTATACTTTTCTGTATAAAAATGAGAATCACTATTGTTTTAATAATACAGATTATGCATGTAAATTCCAACAAAATCATCTATGCTGGTAATCATAGGAGAAGCGGAAGGTTCTTAACTAAAAGTGGGGTACACCTCGTGCCCCGACACTCCCTCTACCCCACCAGAAGGGGTGTCTCAATGGGGAGGGAAAGGCCTGGCTGAAAGGTGACATCGCTGCCCAGGGCAGCCTTCCTCGGGGCTTAGTCACTGTGTCACAGAAGGAGATAGACTCACGGGGTTCATGTCTCCATCAGGAGGGGCATTCTCATGGGTTCCTCCCACAGGTCTTTACTGAACATGTATTGAATACGTGTTCTAGGCGGGGGTCTAGGTTCTGGGTGGACACTGCCTGGTCCAATAGGCGAGACACACATAGACCTGCACTAATGAAGGACATGGTAAGTTCTGCCACAGGTTGGGAACATGGAATGCTCTAGAGCCCAGAAGAGGGGACATTTCGGGCGGAGTCCTGGAGGAGATGCAGGTGTACGGACAGGTGAAGAATGCTAGGAAGCCAGCCAGGAGAACGGGGAGAGTGATGAGGGGCGTGGAGTCGCGTGTGGAGGAGTGTGAGCCCCTGGGGGCTCAGCATGGTTGGGGATGGGGACCAGGAGAGGCCATGCGTGGGCTTGGGGACCCAGAGCAATTGTCAGCTCCTTAAATGGCGGGATGTGTTTGGGGGCTGATCTAGCGGTAACTGGGATGACAGATTAGGGGGAACAGACTGGAGGGGCCTCCGTGGACCAGGAGAGTGACCTGTGGCTCCCATGGGGCCAGCTACGCGGGAGAGGGCAGGGCTGGAGGAGCAGGATATCGGTGATTATGACCAGGGAGCGGGGTAACTGCTCGCCTTGAGGATGTCGGGTTGACCCCACACTCCGTGGCGAGCTCTGCTGGGGAGGTGGCGATGCAGAGGTCGGCTTCTCAGCCTGTCACCCTGCTCTGAAGCTGCAGGTTAGGGTGTGGCACTGCCTTCCAAGAGGGGCGTGCTGCACAGACAGGTGAGCACAGGTGGCCCATTCTGGGCACTGAAGGAATGGAAGGGGGCTCAGCTGGCAGAGGTGAAAGGGCGGGGACTGGTCCACGCTCGTGCACGCCGGCCTCTGCTTCTGCAGAGCCACCCTGCTGGTGACGGCTGCTCTGCATCTCCCCCGGGAGGCCCAGGGAACCCTCGCCCCGTGCCCATTGCTGTGGACCATGGGGCCCCTGCCCATGACGGGAAGCAGGCTGCTTAGTCCTTTTGTCCTCTCTGAATAGAAATCATGAAACAGCACTTCACACCAAAGGCCTGATGACACGCACGTCCTCTGGCCCTGGTGGCGGCAGGGCTGAACTGTGAGTACTGGCTGGGCTGGCAGGGCCAGGTCGGGGGCTGCAGGCTGGGGCCCGTGAGCCGAGCAACAGGGGACCAGGCCCCAGGAGCTAGGCAGCCGCTGGCGGTGCCAGGCGCGCAGACACCTTCATGAACAGGACAAGAGAGCTCAGCGGGCAGAGGATGTGGGGAAACTTCTCCTCTCCAGGAACCAGCTGACTGGGCTGCCCACTCCCAGTGACCCCAGGGGCTCCCAGCTTGTCGGCCGACCAGGTGCCAGTGTAGTATCCAGTTAAGGGCGTGACTCCAGGGTCACAAGACCTGAATATGAATCCCTGTTCTGCCCTTTCTTGCTGCGAAACCCAGGCCTAGTTACTTAACTTCTCAAAGCCTCAGTCTATCCATCTGCAAAATGGCCTTTTGCAGCAGTAGCACAGCCGTGAGGATTCTGTGGCCCTGGGGACCCTCGGGACAGGGCCTCCTCAGCCCCGGGGAGAGTCTGTCGCCCGGCACTGGCTTGAAACTCAGCCTGAGCTCCAGGTGTGTCATCGCCCAGCGGGAACTTGCCTTCCCTCGTGGGTGGGCGTCTAGCGACCCGCACAGAGCAGGCGCTGATTAAGGCAGGCGCAGGAATGATGACCCGACAAAGCTGTGCATCTCTGATTACTGGCCACGAAGCCCAGCTCTGGGATGGTCAGGGTCTTTGACGCCTGCAGCCCAGCCGGGAGGGGTCTTGGTCCTGCACCACCCTGGGAGGCAGGCCGGTTCGGGGGAGCATCCGCACACCAGACCCACAGCATCCCTGTCCAGTGGGATTCTGTGCGCTGCCTCCTCATCCCCTGCCCAGAATCCTGGGTGTCCGGGGGCACGTCCCCCAAAGGGACGCTCCGTCCCCCCAGACTGTGTGCTGAGCTCGGGTCCCACCCAGGCCACAGCCGGCGCCCGTCACGCCCATGGCACCGCAGGGTTTAGGCTCAGACCCCGCTGTCTGAGGCTGACTGGGAAGCCGCCTTTGAAAACACTGTAATTAAACCCAGATTGCTGAGGGGCACTGGGAGTTCAAGGGCTGGGGCACTGGGAGGTCGGGTTTGTTGTGGCTGAGTGTCCGGCTGAGCCGGGGTTGAAGCGGCCCCTCCCCCAGGCTAATGGCACGTTCCTGCAGGAAGTTGCACAACGTCCAACCCGGGTCCAAGTACACACGGAGTTCAAAGACGGAAAACAGTAGGTTGAGTGTCAGTCTCTGAGGGATGAATTTAGGCCATTGTTTAAAATCAAATGTTTGGTCAGAAAGCCCACACTTGTCCAAACAAATGAGAGGAGGGCAGGGACCCACAGTGAATCAGTGAGGGCAGCTCAGGCCGGGAGAGGCCCGCGTCTTCTCACCGTCCTTGGGACAAAATGCCTCTGGGATTTGGGTCAAAGGTCTGGGAGGTCTGGGCACACGCGTTCCTTTCTGGCTCAGTACCCCGTGCAGCTGGGGCCCCTCCCGGGAAGGTGTCTTCGAGCCACCAGCACCCCCTGCAGGACTGTTTACCCCCTGGGGTTACTCACTCAGGTGACCCCGAAAGGGGCTGTTAGGACAGGTGATACGGGCAGCCAAGGTGACAGGCGGTGGATACTGTTTTCCAGGCCAGTGGATGTGGAAGCCGACTATGTTAGGATGTGGTCACTGATTGGGCCGGGGCGGGGTGTAGGTCCAGGAATCTTCCACTTCCAGCAGCTGGATGCTCGACGAAGCAAAGCTAGCCTGGGGGAGCAGGGGGAGGGGGGCGGGCTGGAGTCAGGGAAGATGATGAGCACAGTTTTGACCATGTTGGACTTGCAGCCACTTGGGACATGTGACGGGAGTGGTGGGTGGGGACTGTGTGTGTGGTTTGAAGCTCAACGAAGAGCTCGGGGCTAGAGTCACTGATTTAAGATTCATCAGCATTTAGTTGATGGTTCTGGAAAGAGGAGGACAGTGGGGCAGTGACAAGGGACGGGTGTAGAGAGAGGGCAGCCGGGGGCGGCTCTGAGAGGCACTTCAGGCCAGGGCCCAGCTGGGAGGCTGAGAAGGGACAGCCAGGGAGACCACCGGTGCCACAGAGCGGGCCCACGCTCAGGACAGGCTGCTGAAGCTGGGACACCCCGGGCTCCTCTGGCTGGAATGAGTTGCCTGGCGCGTCTGAGTGTCCGTTAGGGGCTGGGTGAGCTATTTTAGCACGTCTGACGGAGAAGAGCTGGGAACACAGGCTGACCGCTGATTAGATGTAGTTTGTTGGGTGATGGATCCCAGGGCGAGGAGGGGTGATAACCAGTGTCCTGGCATAGGCAGGACCTAGGATAGTGGGGTGTGATGAAATGGCGTCAGCCTTGGAGCCAGAGCTCAGATCCCCGTCCCGCTCCTCGCCAGTAGTACATGGTGCTTGCACTGGTCATGAGGCTGCAGCTGCCAGACACAGAGGTCAGCTCTAGCCAGCTCGAGGTGGGAGCTTTGTCCATCCTCCCCCTGCCCCGGCCTCTGCATTGGCTTTGTTCACTGCTCGCGGGGGACAGGGCCACCGCGGGCAGGGGTGCCAGAGGGGAGAACTTTCTCCCCATGGGTCCTACTGGGTCTCATCTGCCCTTCTCCAGTGGGGGGAGCGGAAGTGCAGAGCCACATGGATGACAGATCAACATGGAGAGGGAGGAGCTTTAGGAAAGGGTGACGCTGGACAGACAAAAAGTCACAGGTGAGCACACATGCATGCACATTTTCCAGCGAGGTACGTTGTGTCAGTAGAGGGCACGACCTCAGTAGAGGGCACCTGCGTGGGAAGCGAGTGCTGAGTGAGATCACACACGTGAAGCTCTGGGTCCAAGGCCTGGACCCTCACCAAGCGGGGGCTGTCAGGGTCACAGCGGGATGAAGGGAGCTGGGGAGCTCGCGGCGCTGGGTGTTAAGGGGCACCGGCGTTTGCGCAGTGCACACCCTGTGGCACCGTCTGGGACGGCTCGCCATGGGAGCTCCGGCTCTAGATGAAGACATGGCGGGGGTAGCGGCCTCCGAGCTGATTCCGGGTCTGGGGCGGACGGACCCAGAGGCCTGGTGGTCCAAGCCTTCCAGTCAGGACGGAAGAGCGGGGCCCAGCGGAAGGAAGGCCTGAGTGAGGGAGGACCCAGGGCAAGTAGAGTCGCGGGGTCCGAGGGCCCGTGTGCCTGCCCGGCTGGTGTTCCTGACCATCTGTCAGCTCCGGGGAAGCGCTGTGTCCCCAGAGCCCCCGGCCGTGCCCATGCACAGGGGTGCTGGATAATTATTTACCAAATGAATGAGCTTTATGGCCTAACGTATGAGACACATTTTGAACGTTTCCTGTTTCATTTCTTCCTTGAAAGAGGCCCGCGAGGAAGAGACAGGGAAGGAGAGAAAGGGCCCATTTCTGCATCGAATATCCCTCTCCCAGCCTCCCCTGCCTCCTGCCTGACAGCCCCAGAGCCGCCACCGATGCAGGCGCTTCTGAATGTCTCATCGCAACCCTATTTCAACGTTGATTTATAGTCAATCACCACTTAATAAATATGTTCTGGAAGGTTTTTTTTTTTTTTTTTTTTTTTAATTATCTAAACACTGAAATTATAAAAGGACGGAGAGCATTTTCCTATCTCAGCCGCCCTAACAAGGAGCTGCCCTCAGCCAAACGCTTTGTGTCAGCCTTAAATAATATCTGGGCTTTTGATATATCATCAGCTCAGTAATGACGTGTCTTGTCACAGTTGGAAAGGTATTGTCCTGTAAAAATCCTCATTCCTGAGCCAGAATTTCCTCTCTTCTTTTGAATTCAGGGTGAATTCTAGCCAAATAAACAGCTGTGAAATCTGGATGTCCCATTTCTGTTTTAAGATGAGGGTCTCTCTGTGAGGCTGGATTAGTGACACTGGCCCGACTGCTCTGGGCATCTTACTAATTAATTTGCAAATGGGAAGAGAATTGGCACACAGGACTCCAGTTTGCTCTGCCAGTCACCCAGGGTTTCCTCTCTGCATTTCCTATCGAGACAGACAGATTTTAAACGCCTGAGCGGCTCTCAGCACCGGCTTAGTAACCAGCAACGTAACCCTGAGCCACGCGCGGGGGGAAGAGATGCCCACCCGCACCTCTGCCACACAGGGCTCTGAGCGGGCTCGACTCACATTCTGTACACAGAACCCCACCAATCCCCGTGGAGGAAAGCAGGTGACAGAGAATGTGGGCTTAGGGCCTTCATTCTGTGCCAGGGGACTCCTACGTAGAGAACAGCTGAACCCACGGTAAAGCACAACTTACCAAATAGAGCCGAAGTGATGCTGGTGAGCATCTCATTTTAACGGACTGTGGAGGCAGAGCTCAGAGATGTTGACCAGCACGTAAGGATCGTGGGGAAGGGTGGCCCTGGGCCCAGCAGGCCAAACGCCCCAAGGCCTGAGTTCCTATTTTCTCTGCCGCCTAATAGTCTGGTGTGTATGACCACAGGCGACTAAGGCAGCCTCTCTGTGTGTCTTCCCGTCTGTAAAAATGAGGGTGGTAGTAATGCACTGCTTGTGAAAAATCAAATATGATGATGGGTTTGAAAACACTTTCCAGAAACTGCTCAATGTACAGTATATGCAAATTATAGGTAAATTACTATGATAAAAGATTATTGTATTGTGTTATTGCTGGATAAAAGTTTAAGATTGGTAAAACCAAAGACTACGACAAGGTGCACTTACATTGCAAAAATAACCAAAAAAAAAAGAACAAAGAGGGAAAATTTGCCCTTCCAGATATCAAGATGTAGTATGAAGTTCTTTGAATTAGCGCAGGAGTGAAAAAAACACTATAATGATACAGAATGGAGAGTCTAGACTTATTTCAAATTAGTAAGGGAAATTGTACATTATTTAATAAATGGTACTGGGACAATCACTCATCTAGTTTTGGGAAAAAGTTTCATTCTAATTCATAATGTTCACAAAAATAATTTTCAGTTAAAAAACTGAATGTTATAAAAGATTCTAAAACTAATGAATGCAAATAAATGAGAGAGTATTTCAGTTTTCAGGGATAGGAAAGGCCTTCTTAAGCAAGACCCAGAAGAGACAAAAAAATGAAAGACTGATAAATTTGACCACAAAAAAATTGTGTTGTTTAATTTTTTTCAATAGACTTTCACTGAAGTGTCACATACATGGAGAAACGCTCGCACGTCTGGGACTTACCTCAATCAGCGGGTACCACGTGACCTTGAGGCTGTGCCATGAGAAGTCTGAGGCTTCTGCTGCCCCAGGCTCGGAAGGCTCCCTCTCGGAACCAAACTTGAGAAACCCCAGGTCACGTGCAGGAGAAGTGAAGAATGAGCAGCTGACAGCCACGTGTGCACATGGGTGCATGCGTACGCGTGCCATCGTGAACTTCCCAGCTCAGGACTGCAGCCGGAAAGTAAGACTAATACTTGATTGTTTTAAGCCATTATGTTTTGCGGTGCTTTGTCGTTCATCAGCAGACCACAGAAACACTTCTTCCCCACCGCTGTGCAGAGCCGCGGCCCGTGGATCTTTCAGGACTCAATTCTATCCCATTGGTGCACGAAGTTGTATTCCTACCAACACCACAGGCTTTCGGGAGAGCCGATGCTTCTCCATTTACGGAACAGCAGCATAGCGAGAGCATCACTCCTCCTCCTTTAGGGTTGGCGCTCATGGACCCCAGATAACTTTCTCTTCTCCAGTGGAGGAGGAGTGTGCTCGCCACAGAAGGACAGGCTAGCAAACGCCCCTCCGTCTGTGAGTAGAGAAACCCAGCCGCTCGCCGGGACGGTGAGGGCGTGCTGGCCTTCAGGCACAGATGGATCCAAGTCTGCTAAGATTGCAGACTTCGCAGAAAACCAAAAGCAAAACCAAACGAAACTGGGACCCCCGGTTAAATTTGAACTGCAGATGAAGAATACATAACTTTTTAGTGAAAGTATGTCCCATATCTGTTTTCACCTGAGATTCAACTTTATTTGGGCAATCTGTATTTCCCCGGCCACCTCAACCCAGGGGCTCAAACAGGGGTGCTCCGCCTCTCTCTCCTTATCTCGAGGGCTGCTCCCTGTTTACGGTCTCATTCTGTAAACTTCTGCTTCTTACCCTCCCAGAGGAAGAGAGGCCTTTGTCCTCAGGGGGCGAGGTAGGTGCCCACCTCTGCACCCACAGCCGGGGCAGGAGCTCTGACCCCAGTAGGCAGCTATGGGGAGTGGGCTCGGCCTCGTTCAGGCTCCACCCAGTCGGTTCCCCTCGGGAGAGAGGGGGTCGGTTGCCAGAAAACAGTGTAGGGAACACGGTGCCAGCTGGACACCCGATCTCCTTCGGGGTCACGGCCTGCCTAAAAACTGGGCAGGGTTCAATCCACTGAAGTCATGACAACAAGCGTTGCTCTTGTTTCTAAAGGATTTTCTCTCATTTTAGTTCTTTTCCCTGGTGGTCTAAAAGAATCCTTCTGGGTCAGCAATGACGCGCTGCTGCTCCACGTTGTAAATCTGCGCAGGCCTGCGGTGTGGTCTGTCCTGGGGGGACGGAGGCTGGGCGGCTGAGCCCCACGAAGATGGAGAGTCGATGCCAGTGATCACAGAGGGTGTAGGAAAGGAATTTGAACTCCTGCTCCAGAAGCTGTGATTACATTTAAACCTGGCAGAAGAGCAGCCACCCTGGAAATTCACGCAGCCAACGAGAAGAAGAATAATTATTATAATGAAGGCACGTTCTGGGGTCAGAGCCAAACCACCGGGGACCAGCGGAGTGCCGAGCTGCCTGCACCTGGCAGCGCCCTCCTTAGCACGCGGCAGAGCTTCATTCACGACGACGCGCGTGTTATTGCGAGCTGCTCTGTGGGCAAATCTAGGGATAACGCAGTGGTGGCCTCGGCCCGAGTCTCCAGCACAGCGGGGTGCCGGTGGGCAGGTCGTGACAGGAGCCACGGTAGGCGAGGAGGGGCTCAGCTCTGTCTCTCCCAGTCGCCTCTCGCTGGGACCTGCTGGGAGGCAGAAACCCCAGAACGTTCCAGACCAGGGCCCTCAGCCCAGCTGTGTGAGGGGAGTGGGCTGAGAGGTGAGATGAACTCCCCGCTCTCTGCAGGGGGAGTTGGCGGGGGCGGGACAACGTGCAAACGCCCTGTCCCTGCCGGGGTGCTTCCTGAGCGCTGAGGGGCGCGCACACCTTCCTGCCCGTCCTGGGACAGCCACCGCCCTCACGGTCCCCGCCGCAGCGCTGTGGGAGCAGGCTGCTGTCCATTTCAGACCAAAAGTGAAAGAGTAAGATAGAAACGATTTTAACTCTCTGCCCGCTGATGAAGACCCCCCCCCCCCACCCATCAAGGTTCTTCTCAGAGCAAAGCCGTGGGTGGGGTTGAGGGGCGCGGTGGCCAGAGTCCCGGGGGCCAGGCCGCCCAGGCCTGTGCACCCGGCTTCTGCCATCTTCCTGCTGAGCCACCCAGGCAGGTGACTCATGGTTCTGAACCTTCATTTCTTCATCCATCGCCCGTGCAAATAACACCTTCATCATCGGTTAAAGAGTAGACGGAGAGACTCGCTTTCCCCTGTCCTCGGCGTGCTCGTTGCGAATGAGAGGGTAAGAGAGGAGGGGCCACCGTGAGCCGGGCCGGCGGCCCGGGGGGCTCTGAGCCCCCAGCAGGCCGTGTAAACGGTTCATTTCCATGCACAGAGCTTATGATCCTGCGGTAAGATGAGAATCATCTATCATGCAGTTGGTTAATAAATGATACATATACGTATAATTCAGGGCTAAATTATTTAGTGCAAAGTATAAATACTGTAGGAGTTTAGGGAAATAAATAGCTGACTTTTTAATAAAATTTTTTAGCTGCATCATTTAGGATTAGGTTCAGAGTCACATAGCAGAAAACATGTATAAGAGACTTGAACCAGACAATGATTTATTTTTCTCTTCCATAAAATGAATCTGGAGGTAGGCTGCTTAGAGTCGGTTTCTCACACCTCCCTTCTCCCCTTATCAGGAATATGGGCCTTTTCTTTCTGCTCCAAATTTCCTCATGGTTGCAAAATAGCTATTGTGGCTGTGGCCATCATGTCTACATTCCACCTAGCTGAATCAGCCACCTTTAGATAGCTTTCCTGGAAGCCCCATCCAACAGCTTCTTCCATGGCCATCTTTACAGCAAGAGCTGGGAAGCATGTTTCACAGAAGACATGTTTCTGTTTCCAGTTTGCGGGAGTTTTGTGACCCAAAGGAGAAGAAATATTGCTCTTGGATTCATGATCGTGGGTGCCTGGAGCCAGCTCCTGACCCTGTGAGATACAAAGCCTCTCTGCTCCCTGTTCCCTCTGCCGGGTCCCCTTTCTCTCCACCTGTGCCCTTTCCCTGCCCCCCCCGCCCCCCCCCCGTCCCTCTGGGTTCACCTTGGGCTGCTCCTGTAGAGAAGCTGCAGGCCTGGGTGTGTCATAGGCTTCCACACGGTGGCCTGCTACCTGGACGTCCTGGCTGTTGGCCCAGCGAGCCGTCTCCTTTGCCCGGTGCCCCCAGAGCCGCCGCAGAGCCTGCACGAGTCAGGGGTCTTCAAGCCCTGCGGCGGGACTGTGTCCTGTGCCAACAGCGGGCGTCACCTGCTCTGAGCTGCTCTGTGAAAGCAGAGACGGGAGAGGAGGACTCAGGGGCTCCTGGGCCAGGCAGCTGTGGGTGACTCATCATTATTTTACCAAAAGCCTTTTTGGTTGTGCTTGTTTTGTTCTCAGCACTCTAATTCAGTCGGGCCGCCCCTTCACGGATCACTAACTCACTGGGGTAATGACCATCTTTTGCGTAACAGAGGATGTTTTTGACTGTGTGGTACCTTCTCAGATGATTTTAATTGGATGGAGATGACAAGGTTCTATGTTTATAAGAAGGTTCAGCAGGGCCCTCACAGGTCCACATGGTGACAGGACATTGACACCTGAAGAAAAAGAAATCCTGGGTGAGCACCATGACAGCCAGGCGGGGACTACGGCATTGATAGACTTTCTCTTCTTTTCTTTCAAATATAACTATTGTATTGATGAGAATGCTCTATGTACAAAAAGCAAAAATTCATTCCAAATCTCGTCACCCAGAAATCGTTACTGTTCACGTTTGTTCAACATCATTTCAGAGATTTCCAGTGCATGTATTCTCAGAGGGAAGGAGATAGACATTTTTACAAAGTTCTACAAAAATGAGCTCAATGATTTTTAAAATATATATCATTTATTAGATTTCATATAACTTATATTTAACAAAATAAGAAGAGAAGGAAGGAAATGTGTTAAGTTTCGTAACTGACGTTAGTTCCTAAGAAACGCTAAGGCTCAAAAGGGTGAAGCTAAAAAGTTAGGATTAGGGTCAACTTTCTTTTTTAAGTTTTTTAAAAATGTAATATTATAACTTAAAAAACCCATTGATTTCCTCCTTGCACGTGCATTTCCCCCGCCCATTTTCCTTCCCCATGACAGCTGCAGGTTTTCCCACTTTCACAGACTTGCATTTTGCACCACCAGCGTTTGCTCTGTGTCCATGGTTGCACAGTATTTAGCCGCAGTCCTTTCTGTATTCAAATATAGAGCCAGTGTCCTTTGCTTTGAGGCTTTTTCATACTGAAGTTTTTTAAAAGTCTTGATTCAACCGGTGTTGGTTAAATTTTGGGGATGAAGTATTTTTTTTTTCCAGAAGGGCTGGTGGGTAACACTATTGACTGAACTCTTCCCTGGTGGAGAAAGAGAACTCCTAGGGGTGTTCTGACCCCCGAGGGCCTTTCCCAGGGCCTCTGACACCACAGTGTCTTCTGACCCGAGGGCCCCTGGGGTGGAGTCTGAGGCTGGCCTACATTTTTCCATCTTAGATGACACAGACATCTACCTTTCTGCCTGGACACTCGGACAATGCGATTTATCCTTGAAAGTGGGTAAATTCAGATAAGTCTCAGGGATCAATGGTTGTGAACCAATTTTTCCTGGGACAAGAAAAAGTGCCCTTTAAATCTGCAGACTTGTTTTTCCTTTGTTTCAGGAAAATCTTCCCAGTAATATATTTCTCCCGTGTACTTGTTTTCATTTCTGATAGACCGATTGCCCTCGTGTCTGGCTCACCTCTATGTCTAATTGGGTCACCTCTATGTCTAATTAGGTCGAGCCATATGGAATTGCCATTTCTGGCCATTTTTAAACCTGCCAACATGGCGTTTTCTCCTGGTTCGACCGATCATCCCTTCCTTACTGTTGCTCCTGTCTTTGCTCTCATTGTGTGAATATCTCTGTGAAAGGCAATTAGCTTGTCCTCCATGGAACTAATTAGGTGTGAGCTGTGTTGTCCCCGTCCTTGTGGTTTTGAATATAGGCCTTACCTCTCTAACAGTGAATTACTGGCCTCAATCCATTTCCGTATCTCGGCAACTTTTCATTTTATTCTGTTGTCTCATTTCATCCTTGAATTCATTTCTCAGTCATTTCTGATTCTCTTTATTTTTAGCTACATTGCATATAACTTATTATTGAAATGTTTTTCCTATTTCCTGGAGTATGTTTTAAGAGCAGGCATAACCTGTGTGTTTTGCATGCTATTTCCCCCTCTCTCATTCTTTTTCTTTTCCCTGTATAGCTGTGATGTGTTGAGTGGTCCCCATGCCTCCCTCCCTCCTCTTCCCCAGCTCACCCCTTCTCTCTCTCCCTCCTTCTCCCGCTCTCTCTCTCTCTCTCTCTCTCTCACATAGTGGGGGCAGGTCTCTCTGAATCGTCTATGTGCCTAAACGTAAAGTGAAGCTTCCCTCTGAGCATTGGGTTCTGTATCCTCTCTGCTCTGGGGCTGCTGGAAGGTGTAACCTGGGGGCAAAGGTGGTTATTGGAGCTGAAATCTGATCCTGGTTTTGCGTATTTTGTTAACAGCCTAGAGTCATGGCCTATCCTAGTTCAAGCAAGTTCTCAGCAGGGCCTCTTCTCCTGGGTGTACCCTCAGCCTCTGCTAGGACCAGGCCTCCCTTCCGGGGCGTTTGCACATGTGCCGGGCCTCCTCTGCTGGGCCCGCTGCCCCTGCCGGCCTTCCTGCTCCGATTCCTGTGCTCCGCTCGGACCCACCAGAGATGAGTGGGGCAGTCGCCCTGGACAGCCACCTCTCCCTGTCCTTCCTCGGGCTCCATGGCTCAGGGCCGTGGGGTGGGCAGAACTCTGACCCCAGAGGCCCTTTTTATATATTTTCCCTAAATTGCCCATTGGTTGTTTCTTTTCAAATGTAGGTTTATTGGTGGAAATTCTCAGAATTTTGTCCACTCACCTTCTTCCCTGAGACTTTGTTTCTGAGGCACAGGAGCTTTGTTGATTACTGTACTTCTCTGGCCGGACGTCACTTTTAAAAGGTAACGGAGGGCTTCCCTGGTGGCGCAGTGGTTGAGAGTCCGCCTGCCGATGCAGGGGACACGGGTTCGTGC
>RJWK010008714.1:0-25748 GCA_004363435.1 Platanista minor
TAACTTTGCAATTACACAGCTTACTGATTACAGATGTAGACTGACATATTTTGGGTTAAATTCAAACACCTCAAAGCAGCAGCTAAATACGAGAAACCCAAACTGTGGGGCCATAAGCTTATAACTGGGGGTCAGCAAACTATAACCCTTGGGCCAAATCTAGCCTTGAGTTTTTGTAAAGCAAGTTTTAGTGGAACACCACCACGCCCACTCATTTGCATACTGACTACGGATACCATGCCCACTCGTTTGCATACCACATACGGCTACCACGCCCACTCATTAGCATATCGCCTAGGCTACTTTCCATCCAATGGCAGAGATGAATAGCAGTGACAGAATCTGTATGGCCTGAAAGCCTAAGACAGTTACTATCTGTACCTTACAAAAACCTTGCTAGCACCCCTGGCTTATAAAATAGGATAGAACCTTATTCCCTAATAAAAGCAGCACTAAAGGCTTCTACTGTGTTACAGAAGAAACTTCTTTAATGCATTTCACTCTGGGCTCTCTGTGCTAACAAGCAAGAATGTTCTTCCCAGCTAGAACAGGGGTCCCACCATCTCAGAGGGAACAAGATCTTCACCGAGTTCCCTGTGGCAATTAGGAGGTCAGTGACTTTGCGTCAGGTGCTTGTGAATGTGAAGTTTCCAGTGATGACAGTTAAGTGGTTCTAAGTCCAACATCTTTCCAGCCATATGGTTTCTATAGTTTCCTTGAGGTGGGGTGGAGAGAGCTGTGGATAGGGGAGGGAGGAGAAAAGTTCTCACCTGGGTTTAGGCATACTTTGGGGTGGAGAGGGTTAGAAGAAAGGAAGTGTAACAGACAAGAGAAAAAAAAATCTGAAAGCCAGTGGAAATGGAAGAGAGGCTGATCTTTCCCTCCACTGGCCACTCCAGAAATGCTGAATTTCATTTGTCTCAATGTGGGTTTCCCAGCTCACCCGCTGCCCACAGTGCTAACATGGTTATGGTGAGACAAGTGACTGTAAAAACGGCACCTCCTCACTCAGCATAACGGTTCTCTGCAGACCTCCGAGTCATAGCTGCTCCGCTTACTGACAAAAGCAAGCTTTTATTGCTGTTGGCACCACGGAGCCAAAGCGGCCAGTAAAGTACAGAGAGATACTTCTCGGCCGTGCACATTGTCAGCACAGCTGTCAGGGAAATTCCCCTTCCCGAATCCTTCAAGGGCCGAGGATGCAAGGGGCTGATCCACTGCCCAGGGCTGGCAGTCAGCAATGTGAGCTCATGACTTGTAAGCAAAACGCAGGGGGAGCTCCTCTTCGTTGTCACTTAATGACGCCACGCTGGTGTCACTTGTAACCATTACTTGGGAGAGGACGATTGCGTGGTGAAGTCCAAACGTTAACATCATGAAATGGATGAAGTCAACCAGTATGGCCAGAGCTTTATAGGAAAGGAAAGTGCTGGCAAAGTCTTGGCCGCAGGCTAGAGAGCCACTGAATTGCCCCACAAAACAGAAAGGGGCAGCCCTCTGCCCAGGGTTGCCTGGGGCTGTCAGAACAGCAGGGTCACAGAGAGTGGGCTCTAGCGTGAAAGTGTTCTGGTCTGAGTATCTGGAGTCACTTCCTGGTTGTAGACCTTGGAGAGAATACCTGACCTCTGTTAAGCCTCAGTTTCTCACCTATATGGTATGCCCACGATGGTACTGACCCCAGAGGGTTGTTCTAAGACTTAAATGAGATCTGGGGCACAAAGGTGCAAGCCTGGGGCGTCATAAAAGCTCCATGACTGTTACCTACAATGATGATGACCAGGATGGGGAACAAGCAAACAGCCCTCGCCTCTCCACCGCACCTGAGCCAGTGAATCTGTCAGATTGGCGAGGCATTAAGCCAGGCCAGGCAATGGCCTTGTGGATACAGAGGGATGTGGCTCTGCTACCCTGAGAAAGTCCCTCCTTCGGGAAGGAAGTGTCAGTGTCGCATGGCGATGAGGACGCCCATGCCGGGTGGGGCGGCGGGGGATGGAGGAGAGACGGGTGAGAAGGGCAGACAGGGAGGGTCACCTGTGTGCTTGGTGCCGATGTGCGCCTTTATCTCCGTCTCCTCCATGGTGACGAAGTCGCAGGCCGTACAGCAGATGGAAAACATCCACTGCTCCTTGTCCACGTGGAGTGACATGTGGCTGACAAACTGGACGTTGAGCTCCGTCTCAAATCCGCACACGTGACAGCTGTACAGGACGAGAGGAGAGTGAGCTTCTAAATGGAGGCTACCCAGTGGCAGGCGGTACACCCCGAAATCTGGACCTCGACACGTGTTTTCCTCCCGCCAAAAGGCTTTGCACTAGAAAATCCTTCCACTTTCTGGGACACCTCTGAAGTGGCCACTGTGCCAGAAAGACTAAGTGCCAGCATAATGTAACAATCCCATTCATGCTATAACTATGCTAAATAATCATAAAGTTAATTAAAAATTGCAGATTCCAGATGCTGTACATTAACCTAACTGATTCCTTCAGGCAAAGAGATGCAGGGAGGCCTTGCCAAGATATCAGCAGAGCTGGTGCGCTGATAAACTCGGGCAGGATTCGATAGCAAGCCTGAAAACTCGGGATTTTATGGCAAACGAACCAAATATTGATTCAGGGTTGAATATGGAAGAGAAACATACCATTCCAGGTACTAAAGGATAGCACAGCCAGGGGAAAGTATGCAATACTTCCAGGGCTATTCCCTCAGGGTTCTCAGATTCATTTCTCCTTAGGATAATTCTCAGGAAGCAGCGAGGTGCTCAGTGACAAAGCTGGGAGCTTCCCAGCTGCCCACACCTCATAGCTAATCACCCCTGAGCCTTGCCACTCTCTGGACTCTGCTCCATAAAGCCTCCTCTAAGAGCTCCACCCTTTTAATTAACTCTCCCAGGGCCACCTAAGCCAGGAAGGAGTCAGCGCAACACAGGGTTCAATCCAAGCAAAGCCAATATTAAAAGGAAGCTCAGCCCTGTGACTGAGAAAAGACACTTTGTCATGTGTGCCCTAGCAGATGGGCAGGGAGTGTTCAAGAAAGTCTGGGCAGCCTGGACCAGCAGGTTCCACTGGCGGCTCACCTGTAATAATAAGGGTGCTTCTTCCCATCACTGCCTTCAGAGGTGACGGCGCTGACGATGTCCTCGGTGTCCGTACTCACCAGCTTCACCGAATGGACGGTCAGGTGCTGGTTCAGGTTTGCACGGCACTTAGCAGCATAGGGGCACAAGTGGCATTTGTACTTTCTCTCCTCTGGGGGAGAAGGGACAGGAAAAAACCCAAACCACTCTCAGAAATGAAATCCCAACACCTTGCAAAAGACCACTTAAGGGTATCAAGGAAAGGAGGGTTCAAATCTCATTTCCAATGGGGACAAAGGGAGCACTTTGGAATTTTAAATATCTAAAAAGTCTTCACATGGCAGGTCGCTTCTCCTTTCAGACTTTCAAAGATGAAAGAAAGTTCCAGGGCAACTGGACCGTCTGCTTTTTCCTGGATACCTACAGGCCCCTCTTCCTGATAACGTGAGCTCCATGCAGGCTACAAGAATATTGTGTGTGTGTGTGTGTGTGTGTGTGTGTGTGTGTGTGTGTGTCCAAGCCCCGACATGTGTCAGTCCAGGGTGGGTGCTGAGCTGAGGAAGGGGACATGGATCAGCCTTCCCAGGACTGGTGTGTAAGAGAAGCCCCATCATTTTTCCTAAGCTCCAGGCCTGAGTTAGCCAAGAAATAAACACTAATGAAATTAAAGAGACTCAGATGAAATAACTTAATTGGAAATTTTCATGCTACATAAATAAAATAAAAAACTTTAGTTGATTTCTTAATAGAAACCCTTTCATAAAACTGACGATGTTTCAGGGCTGTTTCCAGAGTGGCATTCTGAATTCATTTGATTAATTAAGGAAATTAAAGGAGCAGGCTTTGCTTCTAGGTACAGATCAAGGTAACAGATGGTAGCAGAGGAAGAAAGAACAACTTCCTT
Source organism: Platanista minor (assembly GCA_004363435.1). Lineage (NCBI taxonomy): Eukaryota > Metazoa > Chordata > Mammalia > Artiodactyla > Platanistidae > Platanista > Platanista minor. Next base: position 3,978 of record RJWK010008714.1, read on the forward strand.
TCTGTCCTTAGTTCTGAATGTGTAATAGTGGACTCACCTTAAAGAAAATACCTGTCTTATCTACTTCACGGGAAAGAGTGTGGAAAAAAATTTGTCTGCAACAAAATGTAAGGCATCATTATTATTATAGGTGGTCCCCAGCATCTGAGGTGCTGGTGGCCCGGGCTTCGCGGGGCTGGGGAGGAGCCCTACAGTACAGATAGAAGAGAGTCTTTTCTTTAGAATTTGTGCCTTTGTATTAATAAGTGAGGTGGTTAAGTTTTGGTATTAAGGTTATGATTTCTTCATAAAGTGAATTGTTGAGCTTTCTATCTTTTTCTATCATTTGGAAATGTTTAATAATATCAGAATTTCCTAGTCTCAACAAGTTAAAAAGAACCCAGCTGGGGGCTTCCCTGGTGGAGCAGTGGTCGAGAATCTGCCTGCCGATGCAGGGGACATGGGTTCGAGCCCTGGTCTGGGAAGATCCCGCATGCCGTGGAGCAACTAGGCCCGTGAGCCACAACTACTGAGCTTGCGCGTCTGGAGCCTGTGCTCCGCAACAAGAGAGGCCACGATAGTGAGAGGCCCGCGCACTGAGATGAAGAGTGGCCCCCGCTTGCTGCAACTGGAGAAAGCCCTCGCACAGAAATGAAGACCCAACACAGTCAAAAATAAATAAAAAACAAACCAATGAACCGACATTAAAAAGAAAAAAAAAGAACTCAGCTGGGAAAGTTTCTGGACCTGATGCTTTTATTAATAGTATCTCCATCATCTTTCCAAATTCCCCTGTGGTAACTGATTTACTTAAGTACCACCACCTCCCCCCGACCCAGCTTGGGTCAATTTTGGAAATTTTGCTTAAATTATCTATGTCTTCTAAAGTTTTCAGTTTTTTTTTTTTTTTTTTTTTGCCATAGAGTTGCCCTTATTCTCCAATAATTCTTTAACAGCATCTGTATTAAGAATAAGGCTTCCCAACCTAAATGTCCATCAACAGGTGAATGGATAAAGAAGATGTGATACATTTATACAATGGAATACTACTCAGCCATAAAAAAGAATGAAATCTTGCCATTTGCAGCCACATGGGTGGACTTGGAGGGCATTATGCTTAGTGAAATAAGTCAGACAAAGACAAATACTGTATGATATCACTTATATGTGGACTCTAAAAAATACAACAAACTAGTGAATATATCAGAAAAAAAGCAGGCTCACAGATATAGAGAACAAACTAGTGGTTACCAGTGTGGGCTGGGAGGGGCAATACGGGGAGGGGGAGGTGCAAGCTGCTGGGTATAAGATGGGCTCAGGGATGTACTGTACAACACGGGGAATAGAGCCAATATTTGGTAATAATTGTAAATGGAAAGTAATCTTTAAACGTTGTATAAAAAAAGAATTAGGCTTCCTTTTTCATTGCTAATTTCTGCCTCCTTTTCCTTTCTTAATCAGACTTAAAGGGATTTATCTATTTTATGGTCTTCTTCCTAGATTTTGTTCTTCTACTAATTCTTTAAGATGAGTGCTAAGTTCCTTTATTTTTGTTTTTATTCCCTTCTAATTAAAATGTTTAAGTCTATAAATGTCCCGTGGACCAGAGCTGTGGCTATTCGTTCCAGGTTAAGGATGAATGTTCCCCTTTCATTCCTCCTAGATGTCTGGAATCTGTGATCCTTTCCTTTGATCCAATTAGGTAGGACATTTTATGGAGCCTTGGTTGCTTTAAATTTCATTTAAGTATGCTCAGAGAGTGTGGCTTATAGAACCTCTACTTTTTTTAACATGTGAAAGTTTTCTTTGTGGTTAAGTATATGACTAAATTTTGTCTTTAGTGGTTTAATAGTTAAGATTAAAAATATTTAAAATATATATATATATAAAAGGAGAAATTAATCTTGCCATACTAATACTGTCTTGCCTTTTAAAATTTTGTGTGAGATATGAAACTTTTATTTTCTTTACCATTTTGTTTTGTGTTTCCTGTAAATAAGACACATTTGAATTTTTAACAAGGCTGATCTACGGTGTAAAAATTGAAATAGTTCATTGTTTATTTTCCATCTTGCTTTTTGTTTGCTATTGATTTTACCTCACTTCTTATTGTCCTTGTTTATGATTGCTGCATTGATTAAGTCACTATTTATTCGGGTTTCCGCTTCCCAACACTCAGAATCAACCATATTTCTCCATTATTATGTGTAAATAAAGACAGAGACTGTTTCTCCACCAAGGTGCTCTTTTCCCCTCTGCTTCCACCTACTGCAATGAGATGAATCCAATAAGATGGGGTGCAGCTCCATGCCCTGCACCCTCAAGGTGACAGCAATAAACTCCTTAGAGTTGACAAATTTTACCTGAATACACCTAAAAGTGTGTATCTTTTCTCATCAATCCTCCTTGAACTCAATGGATCCTTTCAATACAAATTAAAAACCCTTTGCAGAGACTCATTTGAACATGCCAGGTAAAATGGCTTGAAAAGGTCCGGATAAAAACATTTCTACCACTTCCTGGTTTAATTCTCTTAGAGACACAGCTTCCTGATCATGGAGAAGCTGGTGGTCCAGGGAGGGAAGGCCCGGCACGGAGACCCTGACTCACCTGTGTGCAGGGACAGATGTCGGGACAACGTCTGCTGTCGGCCAAATACTTTCCCACACACGTCACAGGGAAAAAGCTGGTCGTTGAATTTCCAAGAGGGTAACCCATTTCCTGCCTCGAGGACTATCTTTTCTGTTTCTGGGCCAAAAGAACAAAGCAGCATGAGGAATAAACAAGGCAACGTGAACACACGTCAGTTTAGTCAACATTCAGGACTTAAGCAAAGACTTCCTTCTGAAGAATGTGGCTGGTAAACTGCAAGTACTGATAAGTCCAAGTAACCTCCGGTCTTCACGCTCAGCTCCTGTCTCTACGAGGGCCATTCTTGAAAGCTGTGGCGGCACGTGGATTCCAATTTTAGTCAAGTCTCCTGTGGTTTCTCTCCTTCCTCACTAAAGGTTAGTGGACCTAACCCTCCAGCAGGTTGACAGCTTTGTTTAGCACTGTGCTCAGTATACAGTTGGCACTCCATAAATAGGTGCTGAATGAGTGAATGGTTGAGTGGCATGTTAAAATTCCAGAAATGCAAACTCTCGCCACCAGACAGTAAATCAAGGGGGCCGAAGCTCAGATTCTGATGTAAAAATAGATGGTTCCATCTCTTGAAAGGAAATACACTTTCACTGCCCTTTATGAAAACAGGCTTTGCCCTATATTCTGGGTTGTGCAGAATCCTTAATGAGGAACTTAATGTTACACAGACTTAGGGATGACAACTGCATACTGCTGGCTATGGTCTGAATGTGTGTATCCCCCTGAATTCATATATCGAGACCCTAGTGCTCAAGGCTGTGGTTTTTAGAGGTCGGGTCTCTGCGAGGTGATTAGGTCATGAGGGTGGATCCTCATGAGCGGAATTAGTGCCCTTAAAAAAGAGGCCTCATGGGGCTCCCTAGCCCCTTTGCCACGTGAGGACACAGCAAGATGTAGGCAGTTTGTGTCCTGGAAAAGGGCCCTCACCCGACCATGCTGGCACTCTGATCTAGGGCTTCCAGCCTCTAGAACTGTGGGCAATACATTTTTGTTGTTTATAAGCTACCCAGTCTGTGGTATTTTGTTACAGCAGCTTGAACGGACTCAGACATTACTCCACATAAAACTCCCTAGTGCAAGAGTACACAACCAGAATTTCCCCCAAAGTCTCATCAAATTAGGGAAAATGAGGAGAACCACAAGGTCTTCTGTACCTAATTCACAGCCATGAATGACCTAAGTGGGCGTTAATACCTTCTCCTGTCATCTTAAAAAGTTTTAATTTTCTTGTCGTCATTCATTGAGTTACCTTTAATTTTCTCATCCGTATTTCTTCTCACTGAACTGTAATGGATTCTACAAACATTCCTTCTACAGTAATATAAGGAGAGAGATGACAGAGTACCAAGAAGAGGAAAGAGGACACTTCCACGAGGACACTTGTCTGGGCCACTAATAGGGCTTTTGGCCTCAACTCTGAAGAGCAAGACAAATAATTTACTGAGTCAATATCTTGTCCTTTACCTCAGTAAATTCTTGTGAATGTTCCTACAGCACGGTAGTGTTTTACAGAACCGGATACCACATGGAAAGAACTTTTCATAAAAACCAAGCAGGTGAAAACATTCAGACCACTGGGGAGAGACAGTATCAGAACAAAGAACTTGATTTCACACAATTTGGTTAAAACTGCTTCCCATATACAAATACAGGCTTCCACCTGGATCTGGGTGAGTCAACTGGATCAATTTTCATTTGAATTCAGGCTTGCCAGATAGTGTGATCTCAGGAAAAAAGTAAATACGAATGTATGTTTGGAACAGGGCGGGGTGGGGGTGGGGGGCGCGGACTGATGGTGAAATTGCAACAGTGTTTGCTGTGAGGCATCTGCCAGCAATCCTAACACTGATAAGGCACATTTATTGATTCACCTGTGCTTGTTAAACGTAGCTTTTTGGGCCTCAGAGAGAAGAGCTAGTCTTCTTATTAGAGTAGGAATGTGTGACTACAAACCTCTTCAGGGGAAGGGGCGGAATTTTGGGGGAAGGAAGGTGAAAAGGGAGGTACAGGGCTCTGAGATGTGCGGACAGGAACCACTCTCAGACGACCGCCCTTGAGTCCAAGCCGAGGGCATTTCCACCGCCTGGCGCAAGAGGGTATTTTAGCAGCTCCTTTGAAGTGTGTCATCAAAACAGTGCTTCAAAGGAGAATGATAGTAATAATTACAAGGAAACATCAAGAGGGTACAGGGTCTCCCAATACATTCACAACAAGAATGAACTAACTGGGTCACAGACCGAACAAGTAGATGCAGTTAAAAAGAAAGACATCTCTTAATAATATTAGTCACACGCTTGAGACGTTGAAGCATCAGGAAAAGTCCAATTCCCTCCACTGGCCTAGAAGATGGTTAGAATCATGAAGGCTGTGCTGCGCGCAAGCAGAAGGCCCACCTGCAGCCGCAGAGGCAGGAGAGGCACCACGGGGGCGGCCAGGCTTGGTCAGCCACACACCTGGGGCCTGGAGCCCAAGCCTCACCCCGCTTGCTGTCTGCATTTGCTACGGCCGCCCGTTGTAATTTCACACGCAGGAGCCAGGCAACCCGGCCATAGGAGCCTCATCCCAGAACACGACCTTGAAATCACAGCGGGGTGAGGCTGGAGGTGGAGGTGCAGGGGCGAGAGGGGGATTACTACTTTGCCTAAACAAGTACTAAAGTAAAAGGCCTGCTCTTCTTTTGCCGGAGCTGAAATGGAGCTCAGCAGATGCTATGTTCTCCCACATTTCCTGGAGATGGTGTCAGCCACATGCCATGCGAGAAAAACACAGACTTTTTTGATTCTTCCTGTCTCTGTGTATGTACCACCAAAAGCTGTCCATCTGGTTCCAGAGTGATATCTGAATGTGATGGACACCCAGCAAGGCCAGGCTTTAGAATGACCACAGCCCACCTTCTGGAAGCTGGACTGGCCCCATCACCGTGGAGAGCTGCCAGCTGGGACACCAGCTCTCCAGGAAGCATTCTGGAAGACAGCAGCACACTCTGTCTGCAGCTCTTGAGGATTGAAAGTTGCCAAAAATATTGAAAACTAGTTAAATTGTGAACCTATTGATAAATGTTTATAAAAACGGATGCGTAGGCCTGTACTAATCTCTACGCGTTAGCAATACAGACTAACCCTACGTTAAGCAAATCACTGCACGGACAGTGGTGAGTGTCCCCAGGGTGTGCATCTTAAAGCTCAATTCATAGTCATAGGTATTGTGCTCCATCTCCTTCTCGGAGGAACCGAATGAATTGGCCTGGTTACCTCTGCGGTCACATGCTACAGGTTTAACAAAAAGATAGCACAATTTGATTTTTGTGTGTGTGGACACTGTGAAAGCTAAAATTGCCATATTTTAATGTAATGTTTTCCTGTTCTTTGATTTTTGATAAACTTTGGAAACCAAACAACAACAACAACAACAAAAAACCCCCACAAAGACCTCAAAGATCTTTCCGGAATCCCACTGCCTTAACTGAGTCATCATCACTCACCAGGACTGTTGCAAAAGCCTCCTAAAGAGCCTCATGGGTACCATTCCAACAGCCCCTCCTCACGGGTTCCAGAATGATTTTTCTGAGGCCCAGATCAGGTTATGTCTCGTCCTGTGTTCCAATGGCTTCCCCAGGCCAAACTCCTGCGCATGGATCCTGAGGTCCTTCATACTCTGGCTCCAACCATCTCCCCACTCCAGCTCCCCACTTCACCTCCCACCATCCAAGGGCTCCGTGGAGTGAGCGACTCGCCTTTTTGGGAACAAGCTAGTGCCTTTGGAGACGTCAGTGCTTTTGAACCAACTATGCCCCCCCCTCCCCCAGCAGCTACTCCCCACCTTGGCACCTCTTTCTGCACACAAACTCCAGCTCATTTTCAAGCCCTATCTCAGACTGCATCTCCTCGGTAAAGCCTTCCCCAGTTCCCCAGGTAATGAGTCATTTCCCCTTCTCTGTCCCAAAGCACTTTTATGAATACTCTATTGCGCCACTTTACCTGTTATATTATTTGTTTACATATCTTCTATATTACATGCATCTTTTTTTTTTTTTTTTTTGCGGTACGCGGGCCTCTCACTGTTGTGGCCTCTCCCGTTGCGGAGCACAGGCTCTGGACGCGCAGGCTCAGCGGCCATGGCTCACGGGCCCAGCCGCTCCGTGGCATGTGGGATCTTCCCGGACCGGGGCACGAACCCGCGTCCCCTGCATCGGCAGGCAGACTTTCAACCACTGAGCCACCACGGAAGCCCAGGAATATGCTTTTTAAAAACTTTATATTGAAGCATAACACATCACAGAAAAATTCACATAACACTAACTCCTTTTCAATCAGTCCAAAGTCACGAAAAATTTTGGAATAGAGGTATTATTTTTTTAAAGTTTCTCTTCTTCATCTTTATTCCCATATCCTTTAATATTTGTTTCATTATCTTAAAAAGATGCAAGTGATTTTCTTCATTTCTTTTATAGCAAAATACTTATTTAATGATTATATATTTTTTATACAGTGTCTCAGAGGATTCTGTCTCCTACAAAGCATTTTATTTCCCTTTATCCTCTTATACTCTGATTCCTGAGATAGCCATAAATTGTTCCCATAAGTTCCTGGCTACTTGGTACTATTTCACTAGATGTTTTTCTCTCTACTTTTCCACTCACGGTCTTTGCTTTGAATGCCATTTGGGTCTTTGCCTCTTCCTTAAATACATTTTTGCTTTAAATAAAGTAAATAGGTGTGCAGGAGCAAGCACTTTTATCCCCTACAGTACAGTTGGGAATACGGGAACAGGGCATTTGGAAAGTCACCTCATCTTAGTGGTCCCAATGCAAGGCTCTTAGCTCCTCCCCTTTATGGTGAACTGAGGCCCCTCATTCATAATGGTGAGGCCCAATAGCCATGAGACAGGATGCCAAACTCCTCCTCTTGTGACCTAGTCATCCAAGGGGAAAGGTCTCATTTCATGCACAGATCCTGGGAAGATGAAGCCCATCCATCAAGTATTTCTCCAAAGACTTCCATGAAAGAAACCCATCTGGTACACTTGCGGAGGGAGCTCCATCAAACTTTACGTGACAGAACATTGGATCTAGTAGAGGACTCAGCTTTTTTTGAATCCAACTCCTTCATTTCCACTAGGATGAAACCAAGGTATAAAATTCCAGGACCTCTTCCACCTCAGTGCACCCCACAACCTGTACAGGGTTGAATAATAGAATCAAGGTTTCCAGAGTCACTAAAGCTCCCTCCTGCCCCAAACCTTAGTTCAGGGAGGAACCTGAAGGATCGTCTTGTTCAATGTTCTCTTCCTACATATAAGGAAACCGAGACCCAGAGGACTGAATTGATTGCCCAGGTAACCTGGCTAGTGACGCTGGGAGAGGAGACAGCAGACCATGGATCTCAATGAAGCTCCTCCAAGCCATATGGGATCACTGCCAGAGGTGACCACAAACAAGGAAGGGACTTTTCTTTCTCCTCTTGTGTTTTGGCCCTGAGTTTAATTTCTTGGTTACAAGTGGACATGTGTAGATTTAGCAACAATTCACAGACACTAGGATTTCTTTCCATCTCTCTTCTTGAAGGTGTCAGCCTAGAGTATTTCCAGCCACAGAGAAATTAGAAACTGTAATATGTCATGAAGTAGAATAAAGAAGGAACAAGAGGAAGATCAAATGGGAAAATCCTAAAAGCCAAGCCCCTCTGAGGTAAACCAGTTATTACTGTAGAAAGTTCCCTTGGGCCTTTCATTGACATTTGGGGAACATTTTTGTTAAACAAACAAACAAACAAAACGAGGGGCAAAGGAAAGGACTTTAATTTGCTTCTTCCAGTTTCAACATCTTTCAGCTCCCTGACTGGTGTATCATCTGGCTTTGTCGCTGTGTTTTGCTGTGTGAGAAGATCCCTGTATCTCCTGCCAAAATAATCCTCTCAAAGAATCATCTCTCAACCTGACTTTGGCAAGAGAAATGAGGAGAGAGAAGGCTTTATTTGGTTAAAGGCATAAGCAAAAGATTGGCCAAAATGTGACCTCAACACGTAAATAACTGTCCAGATTGACTAAATCTGCATCAGCTGCTCAATGAGGAAGAGGCTCTGGGGCCACATGGGTTTTCCATTACGACAGATGGTATTTTGAGTCGTTCTTTCTTTCATCATCAAGCCTGGGGAGTTTCGAGGCATATCGCAAATGAACTTCTGAAACCCTCGGCATTTAGAGTCAGTACTCTTCTATAGGGTTAAAACCTATCCAATCATTTCCAGGCAGGGCATGTGATTTTTCTGGTTAGTCCTTTCCCTGCTGGTTCTATCTTTTGGTTTCAGGGGCTTAGGACAAGCTGCCGCGGCTGCTTGTGAGTTAAGGAGTCAGCTGTGGCTTAGGACTCTTTGGGGGTTAATATCTTTGCTCTAGTGTTTGTGGTTCTATATCCTTTACAAATTCCTTTTCTTTTTAAGGGTCACTTCAACTTAGGGTAATATGGCAGGTCCTAACACAACTATTAGGCTCCCTATGACCACCTCCCCGCAGGTCTCAGTGCAACCAAATTCCCCTTTAAAGACCATTCCAAACACTTTCCCAAAATATAGGATTTTCTGCTGTTCAAGATGTCAGATCAAGGAACAGCTAAGATAGCAGAATTTAGTAAGAGTCAATCTGTGCTCAATTAAAAATAGTTGGTAGAGATTTTTAGGCATAAAACAGTTCACAGCCTTGATCTTTTTTGGCCTCATTTCAAACTTTAATGCTTAACAAACTTAAGCATTAAAGTCCATGCATAGGTCCAAGAAGTATTTCTCCAAAAATTTTCATGAAATAAATCCATCTGGTAGAATTTGGGAGGGAACGCTATTAAACTCTACTTGACAGAACATTGGAACCAGGAAAGGACTCATCTTTCTTTAACCTTAACTGCTTCCCTTCCATGAAGATGAAACCGAGGCATAAAATTTGAGGACCTCTCTCACCGCAGTGCACCCCAAAATTTAAAACTTACACAGGGGTGAGTAACAGAATCAAGGTCTCCAGAGTAACTGCATCTCCATCCTGCCCCAAATCTCACTTCAGGGAGGAACCTTAACAATTATCTTGTTCAATGTTCTCTTCTTACTCAATACATATAAGGAAACCAAGGTCCAGAGAATGGAAGTAACTGCCCCACAGTCTCACTCAAGCTCCTCTCAACCATAAGAGTTATGCCAATGTCTACAACCAACATGGGTTTGTGGAATTGGTTATTAGTAAACATCCTGGGATCAACTTAGAAAAAGCCTTATGGCACTTTTTGCATAATTCTGGGCAAGAGTTAGCCTCAATGAATCCTTACTAATGGACTTTTAATTTGGTACAGAACCATAAGTGTTTTCTACACCTGCTTTTTTTCATTTAAAATCGATAGAAGAAAACAGAACCTGGATTCCTCTGGGAATGTAAAATGGCTAGGACTTGGTACCCCTAATTCCAGTGAGGCTGATCACATGAGCATCTTAGGGAACTTCTCTAAGCATCCAAACAGAGAGAGTCACTGGCAGAATTTAGCCAACAGATGTCTGCCACCTCTGTATAACTTCAACTTAACAAGAAATCCATTGGGAATTTAGATGTTGCTTCTATATTTTCCCTCTACTTGTATTTCCAAGATCAGTGGACCTTCAATAAGTGCTTACTGAATAAATGAGACAGTCACATCACCAAGATCATGACTGGTGAACTAAACGGCAACCAAATTTTACATTGCAACAGGGAAGCAAACTGACAATATTGACATCTACGGGGCTTTGGTTATTATCTTGCCACTTACATAGACCAGTAACCACTTCTCTTCTTAACGATGATGGTAAGATTTAAAGCCTTAGCAAATGCCCTCAGAATGTCCCAATGTTGAGAACATTAATAAATCTTTGTTAGAAAGCCATTAGGCCTGGGAGCTGTGTCATTCTTATGTCTTTGTGGCAGACACTGCTGACTACTTACTCAATATCCAACAGAGCGACAACTTTTTTCTTTAGTGTAGCACTGTGCCTTGTTAAAAATCATGCACTTCCTTTCCCAACTTCCACTGCTGTTAGGGCCTTGCCCTGAAACATAGTTCTGGCCAAAGAGATTCACCCCATTTGGGCAGCATATCTCCATTATGCAAAACAATATCAGAGTTTCTTCAAAGTATACTAAGGATTTAAGTTTAATTAGGTCCCATTTTTTTTTTTTTTTTTTTAATTTTCATTATTCTAGGAGGCGGGTCAAAAAAGATGTTGCTGTGATTTATGTCAAAGAGTGCTCAGCCTATGTTTTCCTCTAAGAGTTTTATAGTGTCTGGTCTTACATTTAGGTCTTTAATCCATTTTGAATTTATTTTTGTGTATGGTGTTAGGGAGTGTTCTAATTTCATTCTTTTACATGTAGTTGTCCAGTTTTCCCCAGCGCCACTTATTGAAGAGGATGTCTTTGCTCCATTGTATATTCTGGCCTCCTTTATCATACATTAGGTGACCATAGGTGTGTGGGTTTATCTCTGGGCTTTCTATCCTGTTCCACTGATCTATCGTTATGTTTTTGTGCCAGTACCATACTGTCTGGATTACTGTAGCTTTGTAGTATAGTCTGAAGTCAGGGAGGCCTGATTGCTCCAGCTCCTTTTTTTTTTTTTTTTCTCAAGATTGCTTTTGCTATTTGAGGTCTTTTGTGTTTCCATACAAACTGTAAAATTTTTTGCTCTAGTTCTGTGAAAAATGCCACTGGTAATTTGATACAGATTGCACTGAATCTGTAGACTGCTTTGGGTAGCATAGTCATTTTCACAATATTCATTCTTCCAATCCAAGTACACAGTATATCTCTCCACCTGTTTGTGTCATCTTTGATTTCTTTCATCAGTATCTTATAGTCTTCTGCATACAGGTCTTTTGCCTCCTTAGGTAGGTTTATTCCTAGGTATTTTATTCTTTTTGTTGCAATGGTAAATGGGATTGCTTCCTTAATTTCTCTTTCTGATCTTTCATTGTTAGTGTATAGGAATGCAAGAGATTTCTGTGTATTAATTTTGTATCCTGCAACTTTACCAAATTCATCAATTAGCTCTAGTAGTTTTCTGGTGGCATCTTTAGGATTTTCTATGTATAGCATCATGTCATCTGCAAACAGTGACAGTTTTACTTCTTCTTTGCCAATTTGGATTCCATTTAGACAACCCTCAGAATGGGAGAAAATATTTGCAAATGAAGCAACTGACAAAGGATTAATCTCCAAAATATACAAGCAGCTCATACAGCTTAATATCAAAAAAAAAAACAACCAACCCAATCCAAAAATGGGCAGAAGACCTAAATAGACATTTCTCCAAAGAAGACATACAGATGGCCAACAAACACATGAAAGAATGCTTAACATCACTAATCATTAGAGAAATGCAAATCAAAACTACAGTGAGGTACCACCTCACACCGGTCAGAATGGCCATCATCAAAAATTCTACAAACAATAAATGCTGGAGGAGAGGCTGTGGAGAAAAAGGAACCCTCTTGCACTGTTGGTGGGAATGTAAATTGATACAGCCACTATGGAAAACAATATGGAGGTTCCTTAAAAAACTAAAAATAGAACTACCATATGACCCAGCAATCCCACTACTGGTCATATACCCTGAGAAAACCATAATTCAAAAAAACACATGCACCCCAATGTTCATTGCAGCACTATTTACAATAGCCAGGACATGGAAGCAACCTAAATGTCCATCAACAGAGGAATGGATAAAGAAGATGGGGTACATATATACAATGGAATATTAGCCATAAAAAGGAATGAAATTGGGTCATTTGTAGAGACATGGATGGACCTAGGGAGTGTCATACAGACTGAACTAAGTCAGAAAGAGAAAAGCAAGTATCGTATAATAACGCATATATGTGGAATCTAGAAAAATGGTATAGATGATTTTATTTGCAAAGCAGAAAAAGAGACAAAGACATAGAGAACAAATGTATGGATACCAAGGGGGAAAGGGCTGGGGAGGGAGGAATTGGGAGACTGGGATTGACACATATACATTACTGATATTATATATAAAATTGACAACTGATGGGAACATACTGTACAGCACAAGGAACTCTACCTAATGCACTGTGGTAACCTAAATGGGAGGGACGTTCAGAAGGGAGGGGATATCTGTATATGTATGGCTGATTCATTTTGTTGTGCAGTGGAGGCTAACACAACATTGTAAAGCAACCACACTCCAATAAAAATTAATTAAAAAAAGTATATTAAGGAGATAATGCATAATTAAAACCATAGGCTACAGGTACGGAGGATTTACCATTGTGTCAGGCACTCTATTATTCATGTACACATATTATATTGAAACGTATAATGGCACTATGGTTAGATACTATTGTTACCATTCCCATTTTACAAAAAAAGACGTATCAGGCTCAGGGAGGTTGAACAATGAATTCAAGGTCACGCAACTGGTAAGTGACAGTCTATCCCAAACCTAAGTCTGACTCCAAAGCCCAAACCCTTAACCATTCGTTACATGATACTACTGGCAGGCAGACTCTCAACCACTGCGCCACCAGGGAAGCCCGTAAATTTTAATTAAATCCTTTCAGGTCAGCTTTCATTGGTCCTAGAATAAGCCCCTCTAATGACTGTTCTTTCAACTTTTCCCAGAGAAGTAAAAGAACAGGCATTCAAGTGTGGAGCTATCCCATGACTGTATTAGGTGATGGTGAATCTTTAAATCAAAAACATTTTCTTCTACAAATTATTATAAAGTATGGGCACATATGAAAACACCTTGAGGGAAAACACTACCACTGCTTGGGCAAATGGGAGAATTCTCTCTTTTTCCCCTTGTAAATTGCTGAACTCGGTGCTCCATATTTATTTATTGAATAAAGGAGGGGATGAATAAACTAAAAGCAAATCGCCATTGTTAAAAAATTTAAACTTTGTAAAATATTTTAGACTGTGAAAATTCAGACTTTCTAAACTAACTTCTAAAATACTAAAAATGCTAATGTTCATTTACTTCTAATATTATATGATGTGCTATGCACCACACCTATAGAGTATTTTTAAAATATTTAATATGTTTCTTTTAAAATTCAAGTCACAGTCATTTCCAAATATTATTCAAGTAAGCCCCTAGGGATTCTGTACTTCCCTTCACTGAATTGGAATCCACCGGTATTCTCAATTATTCTAGTTCTCTTTTCTTATGGACAAGCCTTGATCATATCATCCATTCCTTTAAAGATTTCTAAATTTCCTTAAAGCCCTTATCAGCTCCCAGACACTGCAGCATTCTTGAGTGACTACAACCAGTTTCAAATTTTCAGTCTTCTCTCTCTGCTTCCCAATCTATTGAATTCTGTATTAACAGAAAATACAACTCTTCCAGTTTGCCTTTCTCTTGACCTTGGGTTTTAGCACATTATAAAATTTGCAATAGTTGATGGTAGATTTAACATTTGAAGGCAACACTCATCACAAATATCTTTCTCCTGGACCCAGAAATACTATCTATTTGATTAAGCAGAGCTGTATGTTTTTATATGATGAAGATTTCTGCTTGTTGGTTTCTTTAATTATTTTTCCCCAGGTAGGGCACACCAACATGGGTTTGGGACATACCTTGTTAATATTTTTCTATGAAAGTGTGTCTGAATGATTGGCAACACTGATAATTTGTTAACAACAATAATAAGTAACACAGCTGGCAAACATTTTATTTTTTAAATAAATAAAACAGGCCATCTCCACGATAATATTATTGTCAATTATTTGAATATCCATGTACTTTCTTTAATGGGGGAGAAACCTGTGGATTTAGATGTAGCTGAAAGAGGAATTATACATACAACCAGTTAAGATTTACTTAGCACTTATGTTGTTCCAGGCACCGTGGCTAAGTCCTTTACTTATATCATTTAATCCTCAAAGCAACACATTAAGGTTGGTCTCATTGTTATCCTTATTGTACCGATGAGAAAAATCAATGCTCAAGACGCTTAAGGAATCAGCCTGTTCTCACACAGCTGGTAAGGGGTGGAGCTGAGATCTGAACCCAGGATCCCCAACCTGGAAGACTATGTACACTGGCTTTCCTCATACTGCACGTAACACTCGGTGTGTCCATGGGATGTGTCACCCCTTTTTTTGTGAAGGATCTTTAATCTCTGTGTCAAAGCAGAAAAAGGTTGATAGCGGATTTTGGACTGGGTCCTAAGGAGGCCAAAGTTGTGTGTTTAATTTTTCTCTTTCCTAGATGGCAAGTGTCGCTGCATTTTATGGTTTCAGATGAAAGTACAACCTTATCAGCTGCCTTAAACACACATGTCCCTGTTAAAGAACAGAATGTAGCTACAGCATGGAAGGTTTAATGTAAGTTTAAGCCTACTCCAAACACATATCCTATGGACAAGGAGTCTGAAGAATTGAACTTGAATATGAAAGTTAAGGCATTACTGTTATCAATATAACTAAATGAAAACTCGAAACCACTTCTATTTAATCATTTAAGGTTAGAGCAAGAAGAGGATTTTCAGCTTACAAACCAAAAATGCAAATATCCAGTAGCCTAAGGATATATTAAGGAACAGAAAATACTCAGCGATACAACTCCAAAGTAGCTGAGCGAGAGGAGGAGAAATCTAAAAAAAAAAGATGTTTTCCTTCCGTTTCAATTTTCAAACTGAAAAGGAAATCAAATAAATACAAAAATATCAATGCAATATTTTGGTTACAAATCAAAATAGAGAATGATCAAATAATAAATTTGGAAGTGTGGAGGCACAACCTTAGTCCATAGTGGAAATGCAATATATTTTAACTATATGCCCTGTATTACTGTAGGTTGTATGTATGTATCTTTCTCATATATTCTGACTTGGTCATCTTTCTTTTTTATTCTTTAATTTTATTTTTTTTTATTTGGTCGTGCCACACGACATGTGGGATCTTAGTTCCCCAACCAGAGCTTGAACTTGTGCCCCCTGCATTGGAAGCATGCAGTCTTAATCACTGAACCTCCGGGGAAGTCCCTCACTTGGCCATCTTTGAAAGCATCTCTTCCTAGCTTCTCGTTTTACATAGATCTTAAATATAATAGACAATTAATAAATATTGGTTGATTTGATTAAAATTTCACTAATTATAGGCAAAGGAGAGAAAAGCATTGATGCATGATATATGTAAATTAATGTAAACCACTTGCAAATAGATAAGGCTGAGAAGTCCTAGCCTGTCTCATGTTGCACCACTTCCTACCCCATAACAGAAAGTTACTACCTCAAACTATGATGTTGGAGGTTCAACATTCTTTGGAGACTTCGCCTCAGAAGAATCTTGGCCTCGTCTTCTGTGAACCAGGGAGAACTGGGAGAAGGCTTCTATTACTGCTTCTAATTTTTTTTTTTTTTTTTTTTTTGCGGTATGCGGGCCTCTCACTGTTGTGGCCTTTCCCGTTGCGGAGCACAGGCTCCGGACGCTCAGGCTCAGCGACCATGGCTCCCGGGCCCAGCCGCTCCGCGGCATGTGGGATCTCCCCGGACCGGGGCACGAACCCGTGTCCCCTGCATCGGCAGGCGGACTCTCAACCACTGCGCCACCAGGGAAGCCCCAACTGTGAACACTTAATATCATGTCTCCATTTACCCTCTTAACACCTGGGCAGGAAATATGGCAGCAGCACCAATAATAACATTTACTATTGAGCGCTAACAAGGCATCAGGCGCTCTGTAAAGTACCTGAAGTAAAGTATATCATTGGCTCCTTCCAACAGCCTCTGTGGTAGGTTCTGTCCCCTTTTCACAGATACTGAACCAAACCACGCATACTGGGGGTGTCCTCCCAAGTCAGAGCAAGGTCAAAAGGCAGGAACCGTGTAATGTTTGATCAAGAATTTTGGTCTCTTAGGGGCAGTGGCCCTGAGTCACACAATTCTGGGCCCACATTTGCAACAATTATTAATCAACGGAATCCTTATGTAATATCTCAAAACAAAAACCAAAGGTCTTGAAGAGTCTCCCGCAAACAAACCTTATCTGGCTCAAGCCACGGTGTGCTGGATCCGACCTCTGTAATGGATAACAGAGACCCTACAGAACAAAGTACAGACCTTGCTCTTAAAAGTAAACTCTTTGTCTTTAGGTAAAATTACTGTGGAAAGCTTCACATTTGACCTTTACAGACACTCCGTCTACTGCTTTGATACAATAATAGCCAGAGGATTATCTTTTTATCAAGTTACAACCGTTCACCCGGTGACTCACATGAGTCTTATGCTTCGTTCAAGAAGAGATTTGTGAAGTCCTTGAACTTTAAGAGATTCACAGCGGCTACCCCTGCCCCAAAATACTGCATCACAGGAAAAGTTCTTTGTCCCCTTTTTCTCTGGAGCTTGCTCACCAGTAAGGCTATTAGCCCTCATTCTCACATGTTCCTTCTATGCCTTTCTGTTTCCTGTATTCATTTATTTTAAAAAGAAAGAGAAAAAGAGTGGAATCCTTCTGTTTGGAGGAACCCGCACTCTAGGGCTTGCTTCTTTAAGTCCTGAATAATTTTTTAAAGCATTATACTGTAATATGCTGAGTTTTAAGAGACCAAAACTTCTACGGCAGAAATGGAAATGATTTATTCTAGAAATCGTCGTTTTTTTTTTTTTTTTTTTTTTTTTTTTACGGTTGGACATCATTAGCTGTTGTATATTCACATTGTTAAACCCACATGCCCTCTGAGTGCTTAAAGTTTTAGCCTGCCTAGTAAATATTTTGATACAGGTCAGTCTAAATAACTTCCATTTCAGACTTCCCTGGTGGCACAGTGGTTAAGAATCCACCTGCCAGTGCAGGGGACACGGGTTTGAGCCCTGGTCCGGGAAGATCACACATGCCGTGGAGCAATTAAGCCTGGGCACCACAGCTACTGAGCCTGCACTCTAGAGCCCACGAGCCACAACTACTGAGCCCACACGCCACAACTACTGAGTCTGCATGTCACAACTACTCAAGCCCGCGCACCTAGAGCCCGTGCTCCGCAACAAGAGAAGCCACCGCAATGAGAAGCCCACACACCGCAACGAAGAGTAGCCCCTGCTCACCGCAACTAGAGAAAGCCCGTGCGCAGGAACAAAAACCCTACTCAGCCAAAAAACAAACAAAAAAGCTGAAAAACCTTAAAAAAAAAAATAAATTCCATTTCCATGTGATTGGGTGAAATTGTTTTCTTTACCATTTTCTGTTGATAAAATAATAAGAATTGCTATAATGAGTCACCATCATTCTTCCTCACTGAATTTAAGAGTAAATGGATGTAGAATCATCCATTAAATTTTATGTTGTAAGGACCAAAGGGACTTTGAGAAGAAAATCACGACAAATGTTTGTGTACTGGAGTATGGCTGCCCCCAATAACTTTATATTCACATCAGAGTATGTTATAGCCTATAGAAAATACACCCTGCATTCCATAAACAATATACATGATTTGCATTTCTATTACTTCATACAGAGGTAAAATACTAATCTGCTTTCAAAATTTATACTAGTAAAAAGTAGGAAATGACCTAACAAAGAACATGTGTGTTTTAGGGGCCAAACTATATTATCACCTACAGAGGATTTTCTCTAATACACACACAGATATGTATGTACATTCATCAGCTTTAAAAATGTTCTAACCTTAATTTTAGTGATCTGCTCAGAATTCAGGGACGGATATCTGCTATACGATGTTGAAATATGAAATACTGTAGAAAGCATGATAATTACTGCCATTTGTAGATCTTCTGAGTTGCAATGTTTTTGCTGTGAGTTCTTAAATTCCTTTACTGAAGAGAAAAGAATTACCTCGAGTTTAATGAAATTGATTGGATCAAAGCAGAAATCTCTGACATCTGCAGAGAAATCAACAGGTAGTTGACAAAGCAGTCAGAACATTAGTTGTCTACTCTGAATTTCTAGCTTGCCCACCGATGTGACTCTGATGTAAAGTGCTGGCAGTCCACTAGTTCATGAGTTGGCTCAAGCCCACATCAATCCTGGTTGAGCTTTATTTTCATTCCAAATCAAATCCCACGTTTTGATAACTTTATCGGGGGTGGGCGCTATGACTCAAAATTAGGTCAAAGCAACAAATCTGTATTCGGATTTTAAAACCAAATAAACTGACAGACATGTATGTGTTTACTAAGTTAAGGTTCAAATCAGCAGATAGGAAATCAGCTAGTTGGGCGCAGGGATCCACCACAATGATAACAATGTGTAGAACTCTAAGTAGGTCACTCTGATGGGCACTGGTCTGAGTGCCTTATGTGTATGACTTCACTCAACCTCACCCCAAGCCTATGAGTTAGGTATTATTACCATAAACAATTTACAGAGGAGGAAATCCAGGCACAAAGAGTGGAAGGAAGCTTGCTAAAATCGACTCAGCTGGCAAGTGGCGGAGCTAAGATTTGAACCGTGGCAGTTCAGCTCCTGAGCTAGTACTGCCCTACATGTGATTGAGGATTAATGTAACAGAGTGAAATAACAAGCCATTGTAGACATCATGTAGACATCATCACAGTCTGTGCCCTCTATCCTAACCAAAGGCCAACTGGAATCATTAAGCAGTCTTTGGGTTCCTTGACCTTGAATTAACCGAAGACAAGATATCTGAAGCAGAGGCTGCTAGCTGCCTTCCCACATGTGTGCTTTTCTTCTTCCTTTAATAAAGGAACCCCTGAGGTTTTGCTGGGCACATGTCTGCCCAACAAAAAACTTTGTCAGTCTCCCTAACAGCTACATGTAGCCATGTGACTAAGTTCTAGACAGTGAGATGAGCAGAAGTGACGTGCACAACCTCTAGGTCATGCCCTTAAAAGGAGGGCCATGCCCTTGACTTTCTTCTTGCCTTCCTGCTGTTTAGGATGTGGGCATGATGGTGGGAGATGGAGCAGCCATCCTAGGTGGTGAAATGGAAGCTATATACCAAGGTTGGCAGAACAAGACAGAAGGAACCTGGCCACCCTGGAGCCACCATAGCAGCCCCAGATTGCTCACACTCCAGCTGACATATCAGAGAGAAATAAACTTCTGCCTTATTTAAGCCACTGTTACTTTGGCCTTTTTTACAGCCATCAAAACTTCATCCTAACTGATACATGTAATTTTTTTTAGCATTTAAAGTAGGCTCAGGTACTTTGCAGGGACTAGGACTCCCGTTCCATAATGCATATCCTCCATTTCCTGAGATTTTAAGAATTCACGAGCAAGGTTCTGTTCACGTTTGATGCTTGCTTTTCAGGCCACTGTTATAATGAAAGAGTGTCACTGCTGCCCAGTTGTCTATTATGAAACAAGTGCAAGTGTTAATAGAGCTATTAAACAACAAAACCCTAGCTTAGAAACTTGAAAAATTTCCAGAAGTCTGTGTTTATACACAGTTGAAGCAATACCACTTGATTTGTATATCTGGTCTATGACTTTTAGTTTTCAACTTGCCCTTTAGGTACACCTGCCAACACCTAAAGTGTGGTTCCTCAACCTCAGCACTATTGACATCTGGCCCAGATAATACTTCGTTGCTGGGCCTGTTCTGTGCATTGCAGGATACTTGGTAGCATCCCTGGCTTCTAGCTAATAGGTGCCAGTAGTACCTGCCCCCTGGTCATGGCAATTAAAAATATCACCAGACACTGCTAAATGTCTCCTGGGGGGACAAATCAACCCCAGTTGAGAACCATAGATCTCATCCAGCCTAGGTTGCAGATTTTGAGAAAGCAGACTAGGACTTTAAATTCTAGCTGGGACACAGACAGGTAGGTGCTTCATATACCTTCAATGATAGTGGTACCCTGGTGATTACCAGGGACAAGGAGCATGAGCTGATTTTTAAGTTTTCAATTAAGAAGTTCACTGAACTTTCGATAAGAAAATTCACAAGGCAGTAAAAAAAGTCAAAGGCATAATTCCAATCACATTTAACTATTAGTCCAACTTCCTCTATCCAAGGTTAAGATGGAAATAATTGCCTATGTGAAGTAAAAAAAAAAAAAAAAAAAAAAAAATCCTCCATGTCTGAATGGGATTCTTTTGTAGAAACTCTAATGACAGAAGAAAATTTGACCCTTTCAGAATGGAGAACATTGCCCTATTAAACTTCCAATTCCTTTAGCCTTTCTATGTTGCTGGCACCATATTTTTCAGACCTTTGGACACTGTATATGTGTAATAAGTGAGAATTATTTGCAGGTATCTTCAATTATGTAAGCTTTCTAGCCCTACCAGTCAAGTTCTACCTTGATAGCCTTCGCAATACTTCACATACATATGGATCTATTTTTAATTTTATTTTAGTTTTCATTGGCGTAGAGTTGCTTTACAATGTTGTGTTAGTTTCAGGTGTACAGCAAAGTGATTCAGTTATACATATATGTATCCATACTTTTTCAGATTTTTTTCCCTTATAGGTTTTTACAAAATATTGAGTGTAGTTCCCTGTGCTCTACAGTAGGGGACAAATTGAAACTTTTCTATGTTCCACAGAATCAGCTCATTCCAAGCAAATAATATCTTCAAAATCTCTTTCCTATTAGAGAGAGAGTGAGGAAGAAGTGTACTGTAAAAAGATACATCAGGCCCGTCACCTGTCCTGAGATGGGGCTTCGGGGGTGAGGTGAGGAATAGGCTGTCACCTTACATTTCTTTCAGATCACTGTACTCATTAGGAAGGTCCCCAGCACCTTTGGCATAACTAATGATTGTCAGGGCGTGGGAAGCCAATCAACTTGATGTTCATTATCATCAACAGAGCAGAAGTAATACCCCAAGGGTGGGATGAAATTTCATTGTTTTAATTGAGAGAATTCTCTCTTTGCTGATTCCTGGAGTGGGTGGAATCCAAGACATATCTTTTTCTCCCTTTCAATACACATGCTTTAAAAAGCTTAGCTGATTACTGTAATCCATCATTTCCAGCAACCGAAAAACTCCATTATATCAATCTGAGCCTTTTACCATTCATGGGGGAGGCGGAGGAGGGGGGGAAGGCAGGAAGGGTGATCTGCTATTCATAGGAAATTATTTTTAAAAATGGAAACTAAAGGCAACATACTGCGGAGAGGGGGTCATTCAGCCCCTGTCTAACACACTGAATAAGAATCAAGGATGGGGGCTTCCGTG
>RJWK010008714.1:25848-47088 GCA_004363435.1 Platanista minor
GAGGATGGACACTGTCATAGCTACTTATATGCAAGAAGGTGCAAAACCAAAGACCGGTTTCAGATACTAAGGACTCAATTCAATTAATGGCTAAATGCAGAATTCAAATTTTTTCTTCTATCCTTTTCCTCCCACTTAAGTTCACTTTGCCATTATTTTAAAAATTTGAAAAGCAATCTAGAGACATTTGTTCTTCAATGAGATTCACTCACATGCAAAACATCGTTACTTTCCTGTTCCTACTGAGATACAAAGACCAATAGTACCAGACCACTCTGGGAAAGGTTTGGTTCCTCTTCTGTTTTGTTTGTTTTTAGTACAGTGGGGCACAGCTTCAAAGGTTTGGTTCAGGAGTGATCCAATCATCTCAGTAGGATGTGAGTTTGGATCAGCAAACTGTTTGGCACAAACCAGCCTGTTGAGTCAAGACAGAAGGAGTTGGGACTTCCCTGGTGGTCCAGTGGTTAAGAGTCAGTCTTGCAATGCAGAGGACGCTGGTTCGATCCCTGGTCGGGGGAACTAAGATCCCACGTGACATGGGGCAGCTGAGCCCTCGTGCCACAACTAGAGAGAAGCCTGTGCATGGCAACAATATTTTTAATTGCCCACGTGCCTCAACTAAGACCCAAGGCAGCCAAAAAAAAAAAAAAAAAGACTAAAGGAGTTGGCACCTAGTTGGTCCTTCTTGAGTTTGCCAGAAGGGAACTCAAAGGAGGAGAACACCCCCGTTATCCTTATCGGTTAGCCCAGTGATGATAAAATTGCTGGGTGTGACCCGCCAGCAGATCATGAAATGAACTGGGCTCAACCAGCACTTTAAAAAAAAAAAAAAAAGGTGAAATAAAATAGGATAGACTAGAAAATACCAGACATGGTACATGCTGAAGATTGTGTCATTTACCTATCTTAATCGATCAACCAACCTATCTCTAAATATTTTACACTGTCATTTAACACACACATATACATACACGTTTATAAACACATGAAACTTACTCTGGGTTTTTGTCCAAAAGTTTGAAGGCCACCAACTCAGTACACGTTTCCACCTATTTTGTTATGATCAAGCATTTTAAGAGTCCAAGTCTATTAAAACCAATACATAACATAGCTGCACGTATCTTTTTCCTTGTGCATATTTAAAATTCTTTCTTTAAAAATCTCTTTAAGCCCATCAACCTGAGCAATTGGAAAACAAAACAAAAAAGAGTCCAAGCTGGTTACCACCTTCAAGAGGGTAAGATAATCACTTCTTTGCTAGCGGTGTATTGGGATCACTCTCGTTCTTCAATTGCACAAATAAAGGTAGTCGTGTTGGAATTCAGCTGTTTGCAAAAGGATTTAGAAAGCGTCATGGATCTAATCTGAGAGGAGTTGACAGCATCATCTTGAGAATGTCAACCGCACAATCTGACCTATGAGACTTCTCTGTCCTCCTTCCGAGTAGAGAGAAGTTTTTTCCAGTTGATCAAAGGAATCCTTATGAATCAGTGTATATGACTCCCCAAGACTCCAAGACTGTAATAGAGACAGCAATATCATTTAGCTTGAGCCAGTAATGATTTCCCAAAGGTCTAACTGCAGGTTTATCCCAGCTCCCCAGTAAAATGAAAATGACTTAAATGTAGTCAGTGTGCTAAGCACACAGGAACATCCTGGTTGGGTTATTGATGCACACACAAAAAAATCCAGTTTCTCAAAATGGATGCAGTTTTTCTCAAATTCATTTCCCTTTGTTATTACTTGTTCTAACATATGGTGTGCTACCCTAACAAGGGGCCACCATTGCTAGAGAACAATGAGTCAATTAAGAACTTTCTAACCATGAAATCTCTTAAGTGGACATTTCTATTTAAAATAGCAAAGCCCTTAAGTCAGATGGAGAGACAAATACGGTATGATATCACTTATATGTAGAATCTAAAGAATACAACAAACAGTGAATATAACAAAAAAGAAGCAGACTCACAGACATAGAGAACAAACTAGTGGTTGCCAGCGTGTGTGTGGAGGGGCAACATAGGAGTGGAAATTAAGAGGTACAAACTACTAAGTATAAAATAAGCTATAAGGATGTACTGTACAACATGGGGAATATAGCCAATATTTTATGATAACTATAAATGGAGTATAACCTTTAAAGATTGTGGATCACTGTATTGTACACCTGTAACTTATATAATATTGTACAGCAACTATACTTCAGTAAAAAAACAACGCTTTAAAAAAGTAAAATAGCAAAGCCCTTTTAGAGATTTTGACCAGTTTCTTCCCACACGCCAAAAGAAAATGAACACACACACACTCATGAGTGTAAACAGATGTAAACGGACCGCTTGTAAAGGTTTCTCTTGTCTCCACCCTCAACCCTTCCCCCAGTGAATTCTGAAGCCTGCATCACCCTGGAGGAAACTAATTCAGACTCACTCTCCAGCTCAATATTAAGTAGTCAACCTCACAGCTTGCCAGCAAGAAGTGGACTGCTTTTTTATCACTGAATCTTATTATCTCATTCTCTATCTCAGCAAACTGCCTCTGAACAACTTGGCTGAAAAACTGTATGGTAACAGGTCTAGTCTAGAGAATCATCTACTCTATTCTGGTGGTTGGAAAGCACTTAAACCAAAAGTTTAGCCAAACAATGTATTTATATGATGCAAGTCTCAAAAAGTCTAGGAAGAATCTCCATTTCCTCAGATATTACAGATGACAAAATATTGTTAAAAAGGGATTTCAACATCTGAGGATTGCTGGAGAGAGGTGGGAAGAGGCACATATTTAGCAGGAAGGTCATCTCGAACCTGAGTTTTTAAAATTTTTTTAAGGGAATTCCTTTATTTTTATTATTTATTTATTTATTTTTGGCTGTGTCGGGTCTTCGTTTCTGTGCGAGGGCTTTCTCTAGTTGCGGTGAGCGGGGGCCACCGTTTATCGCGGGGCACGGGCCTCTCACTATCGCAGCCTCTCTTGTTGCGGAGCACAGGCTCCAGATGCGCAGGCTTAGTAGTTGTGGCTCACGGGCCTCGCTGCTCCGCGACATGTGGGATCTTCCCAGACCAGGGCTCGAACCCGTGTCCCCTGCATTGGCAGGCAGATTCTCAACCACTGTGCCGCCAGGGAAGCCCGAGCCTGAGTTTTTGATGGTTTAGTACTTGGTCGTGTTTCTGAGAAATTTCCTTATTAAGTGCTATTTCCTTGAATGGGGAAAGGCACCCTCCCCTCTCCACACACACACCAAAAGAGTCATATTATGTACTAGCAAATATGAGCTCTTCTGCTTGTCAGTAATGTATGTAGGTAACAAACATTTAGGATTTCTGTCGTAAATAACGGATGTTATTGTCTTACACAATATAATTTGGTACAACATTTGTAAAGAGCCATCGTTAGTGGTTTTACGACTGTAAATCACCTCTCCAATGGCAGAACTGGCAAGACACACATATACAATAGCCTCTAGGCATGCTTTGTGAGCATCTGTTTGAGTAATTTGCAGTTTTTATTGGTGAATTCACAGTTCCCTGACATAGCTCTTTATAAATAATGCTGGAGCAATTCTTGGTGAAGCTAAATTCCCCTTTCTTATGAAGGCATTCTCTTTTCTACAATGAATTCTAAATAATGGATTTGTCTTGTCATTTTTAAAAATAATTCTGATTTCAAATTCTGTGAGTTTCCAAGCGTTTTTTTATTGAGTTTTGTAGACTTTTTCCCATAAATATTCAGTTAACTATCTAGATAGTCATTTTAACTGATTAAGAAAAAAACCAAAACATCCAACTAAACATAATAAAATAAAAATATTTTGGGCTTCCCTGGTGGCACAGTCATTGAGAATCTGCCTGCCAGTGCAGGGGACACAGGGTCGAGCCCTGGTCTGGGAAGATCCCACATGCTGCGGAGCAACTGGGCTCGTGAGCCACAACTACTGAGCCTGCGCGTCTGGAGCCTGTGCGTCTGGAGCCTGTGCTCCACAGCAAGAGAGGCCACGACAGTGAGAGGCCTGCACACCGCGATGAAGAGTGGCCCCCGCTTGCCGCAACTAGAGAAAGCCCTCGCACAGAAACGAAGACCCAACACAGCCAAAAATAAATAAATAAATAACTAAATTTTTTTTTTAAAAAATATATATATATTTTGACTTTTTAATTAAAATTTTTTTTAGTTTTAACAAATTTTTATTTTATTTTTTATTGCAGTATAGTTGATTTACCATATCATGTTAGTTTCAGGTGAACAGCACAGTGATTCAGTTTTATACACACAGACACACACACACACACACACACACAAATATATATTCTTTTTCAGATTCTTCTCCTTTACAGGTTATTGCAAAATACTGAGTATAGTTCCCTGTGCTATACAATCCCTCTTTCATAAGTTAATAGTAAGAAAAATGAAATGAGATAAATATTGGGCAATACTCACCACCAATAATTAATTATTACAGGGATTTCACAGATTCCATCCACTATAAAAAGAATACCCAGCAAATTAAATTAACTTTCTCTGTCTCTCTTATCTTTATTCAGGGCCTTTCTGTTTCCATTAAGCCTTTCAGGGGACCTTATTAAGGCTTTAAAGATTAAACAAGAAGTCAGATTAACTTTTTAAAATGGAAGTGAGATTCTGTCACTTCTCTGCTCCAAACATTCCAGTGGTTCCTAGGATACTTGCAGGAAAGCCCAAGCCCTTGCTGGTCTCCTCGAGCCTCCGTAAGCTCTTCTCCCTCCCTCCCCTCCGGCCAGCCACTCTTCCTGCTGTCACTTCCCCAAGCCAAGCCCATCCTCCCCTCTGGGCCTTGTAGGAACTGCTCCCTTTACCCAGAACTGCACCTTCTCAGGGAGAACTTTCTCTGACCATCCTACCTTTGATGGGCCCTTTCCAACCCCCCTTACATAGCTTAGTTTTTTCATGATATTAAATAATATAGAAATAAAATTGTATATTCCATAAAAATATATATTATATACTTCTACAATGTTATTATATATGTGTGTGTATATATTATATACACACTGTATAAATTATCTGTATATCATCTGTCTCTATCTCTAGCACGTAAGCCCCATAAGGACAAGGACTTTGTTCTGTTCACTGTTGTTCCCCAGACCTAAAAGGTACTTAGCGTATCACAGCTGCTTCATAAGTGTTTGTTGAATGAATGCATAAACTTTCTTTTTACCCCAAGGGTACATACACCTCATAATAACTCCGCAGACTGCTCATCAAATACTTAATGCTACTCAGATCCTTTTATATTTAATCCCCATTTCACAGAATCTCAATGTCCTCTGACGCTAATGGAGAAGAATGAAAATTACCTAAGGGGCAGCGAATCTGTAGCCACGAAGATCGTTTTTCTAATTGACCTCTCCTGTTAGGAAACTAAGTAGATGCAACAAAAATGTGAATGCTCATTTTACTTCTTGATAAAACTACTGAAAACATTGTCCATCAGCAGCTATTATTTTGTTAATTATACCTAAGTGAATGATATTTATGAGACCAATAGTGCAATGCAACAGTACAAAGGGCTGTTCCACTAAACACCGTTTTCAACAACCCAGTTAAATAAGATGGTGTGCACTTCTTCTCCAACAGCTGGTGCCCTAAAATAAATTTAATTCATTAATCTCCCTTGCAAGGTTGAAAATAAGGAACCACCCTCAAACTTCAATCATTCTTCAAGAGAACTTCGTAAGTAGCCAAACAGAAATATGTACTTAAAAGACTACGGTCCTGTTTGTATCTCATATGAGGATTTCACAGCTCTTTGTTAATAACTTACAGGACACGTAATTTAAAATTTTTGAAACAACTCTACCAATATTTATTCATTGTAACACAAGATGTTTGGGAGCCTTGGACAAAGGCCCATCTTGTGTGTGACCGTGAGAATGACTATAGTGCAATTCAAAGCATCATGACTCTTCTCTTTCTCCCTTAACAAACTTACTCCCTCTAATAAATTTGATTTTTTCTTTATAAGTGTTCCATGCTCATTATAGAAAACTAGAAGAACACAGACAAGTGAAGGAAAAAAAAAAACCCCAAACCACAAGGACAGTTCCCATCATTACCCAAAGACAACTGCTATGAACATTTTGGTGAACTTTCATTTTATTCCTTTTTCATGTCCAAATGCCTTTAAAAAAAGACATTAATTACTATGAAAGGCTTGTAATCCAAGGCAAGTCTTAGTATGACACCAGTGATGATATTTTTAAAATACCACATTTTCGAGTGATAAAAGTAACAGTTGGGAGATAGACCGGAGTGCTTTAAAAATTAACATTTTTCATAAAAATGAAAAACAATTTGGCCAAAAATAGTGTCAAAAATAACTTTCACATACCGAAAGCATGCCTACATGTTAAAAGCATTTGCAAGAGTACACATTTTTTTTTTTTTCCGGAGTAAAATTTTCCCCTGCTTTTCTTTTGGCAAGTACCTACACAGTACATACAAAATTAGTGAGCAAAAAAAAGTAATTTGTATGAGTCATCTTGCCTTTAAGACAAAATAGTTACCTAAAATCCACATAACCCATTAATTCCTGCCTCCATACTCCAGCAAAGATTGACAGCCAGAGTTTGGACCTAATCTTTTTTATTTAGTTAGTTATTTGCATATCATTCTACCTCTGGGTTATCTGACTCCCTAATTATTCTGTTTCCCATTCCTATAATAGAGCTGATTTCCCTGATAACCTCACCACTGCCCTTCCTGGGACCTACCGATTCATGAATCTTTCAACTGAACATCCCAGAGTCTAATTCCATTCAAGTTAAAAGAGAAGCAACTGATCTGAGTGACTCATTCCTGGATACTTAAGGCAGAGACCTAGAATTTGCAGGTGGATGAGTCATTTTGACTGGAAAGCCCTGCATCTACCTTGGGAAGAAGGTACCCAAGGGTGAACGTAACAGAGGGTGAGGAAATCATGAAGGCAGTAGTTGCCAATCAGCGCAAGACGTGCGAATGGTTGGTATCCCTTAGTCTGAAGTGCTTTGATACCTTAA
Organism: Platanista minor; assembly: GCA_004363435.1. Classification (NCBI taxonomy): domain Eukaryota; kingdom Metazoa; phylum Chordata; class Mammalia; order Artiodactyla; family Platanistidae; genus Platanista; species Platanista minor. Next base: position 32,877 of record RJWK010008714.1, read on the forward strand.
GATAGGTTCTACGTTCCAAACATCCCTTACAAGACTTTCTCCAACATTTTCATCTCTTGCAGCTGAAAATATCTCCGTTCACTTTTGTAGGCCTACCATTTTTTCTGGGGTCACATCTGAACATGGTTCTGTTGAAGTTATCTCCTTGTCCAAAGCTCCAGGCATTAACCTCATGATAAAAACTTCCAAGTGGTGTCAAGCATTCAGTACCAGAACAAACAAGATAGCTTCACCTTTGTGCAAATGATGTGTCTGATGATAAAAATAATGCATGTTGATGGTAAAAATGGAAGTCCATAAAATATAAGTAAAAGTCACTTGAAATCCTAATTACCCTGAGATAACAATTAACATTTCTATCCTTCCTGATTTTGCCTCTGTATGCACACATTTTTACAAACCATGGGGTCACACCATTCATGCAGATTTGTAACCTGACTTATGTTCTCATGAACTGTATGAAACACTCATTTAACTCTGGCATCTAGCTGGGGGAGTTCACCAAGGGAAGATGGCTAAGAAGCATTGCTTTATCCATATTTCTAGTCGTTCACTTAATTTAGAGATTATTCATTAGGGCTCCAAGTCATCATATGTGTAAATGATGGATTCTAAAAAAAAAAAATTTGATTTGAACACATAGGTATCTCACTTTACTTTTGCTAACTGTAAAAAATTATAAAAGTGTAAATTAATGGTAAAAAAGAAATAGAACAAAGGATACACAAAGAATACCTCTCACTTACTAACCCTCTTCTCCCAGTCCCAGTCCTTTTCACTCCTTGTGCTCATCACTGTTCAGAATTTATCTGTGGGGAAATTATCTCCACACATGGAAGCATTCTGTGTGCACATAAAATGTACCACCTCTTTAAAACATATATAAATGGGATCACGTCACACATATTGTCCGCAGCCAACTTTTTGTTTTTTAAAATCTAATAATATATCTTAGACACCTTTTCATATAAATTCTAAAAGATCTCCTTTATCCCTTTTTAATAGCTCTGGAAGTTTCCATCAAATGTCCTATGGTTCCTTTCACCAGTTCCCTACCTATGAACATTTAATTTGTTTTCATATATTTATGTGGAGAGCACAGCCTTGTCCATACACCTTAGTGTTACTTGCTCAAGTTTATTGGTAGATTAAATTCCTAGAATGGGACATGAAGGTTAAAGTTCACAAAATAACATGGAGCACTGTATTTCTCTGTAACTTAGACATCTTTAGTAGAATATTTAACGTAGGTCTTGCCTCATGTAAACCCCACAATGGCTCACAACAGAAAAAGAGAAGGAAAAGATGGGGATGAGACAGAGTGCCCTGGAGAAGACAGGTAGCTGAGGGCAGAAATGGCTGTGTATGTGTGGGAATCTCCAACTCCAGGGGGCTCATCTCAGTTGATTCTTGCAGAGGTGAGGAGAGAGGTGTAAGAGTAGGGAGGGGTGCAGCCTGACAGCTGTAGAAAACTGTTTCTCTCTTCAGGTGTAAGAAACAATTGAGGAAGTGTCAGAAAATCTGGGGGACATTTCCCAAGCAAGAGGAAAAAGCCATGTATCATTTTTTAATAATGTGCAAGAAAAAAAAAAATTTCCCTTTCATGGGCTGCCCAAATTCCAGACAGCTTCAGGCCTGAATTCAAATCTGTCTCACACAGTTTCCCCTTAGTATGAATGAAAGACTCTTATGTGAACTTTTGCCCTATTTGGATCAAAATATAACACTGTCTCTCAATAAAATAATTTACATTAAAAGAGAAGCTCATCTCATAAAGCGGTTGGCTCACGGATGGGTAAACAATTCTATCTGAAATAATTCCAAACTTTTTAATGTGAGACTAAGGACACAGGGAATTTTATGCCTGGCAAGTTTTATTATTATGCATGAAAATCAGTAATTGGGTTTTCACATTAATTCCAGTGTTAACCTTTTACCTCAAACCATCTATCTAGTCTTCTTGGACCTCCATCTTCCACTCTCTGCCCTCAGAAATGCTGCTCTAGACTTTCTTTTGTGGCAGTTAGAGCTATACCTAAGGTGAAAAAAATGAACACAATAGCCCTGCAATCTTTCTCCTGTCAAGCTTAACCGTTTAATTCTAAAAAGAGAATTATGTCATGGCAGTTACCCACCTTAGCTAGGGAGACCAACTCTATTTGAAAAAAGCTTTATTGCACACCTTACATTTATAAAGAGGTCCACTTTAACCTACAGTCAAAATCAGACCTGTGTCATAATCAAAGTCTCATCAGATATCTCTTAGAACATTTGACACTAGCTCTACAAACAACATAGTTTTTCAACAATATGCTTTCATCCAAGATTGATGAGCGATTGATTACACTTGGTGGTGGCTTCTGGGAGATACCATGGTCAACAAGTCAGCTTATGCCCACCAAGGAGTTTAGAGCTAAGGGAGAAGGCTGATGCTTAAATAAATAGGAAATTCTAAATATCCAAGGAGATCAAAGGAAGCGGCACCTAATCCAGTTTTGGGGTGGAAGGGGAATGCAGAGGCTATTCAAAAAGCAAACAGACAAACAAACCTATAGGGAGAGACTGCAGGTGTCAGTTAAACTTTATCCTGAGGGCAATGGGAAGCCACTAGGGCTGAGAGTGAGATGATGAGATATGCCTTCTAGAAAGATTACGGCTGCAGGATGGGAAGACGGGACCATCAGGGGTGACACTGGAGACAGGAAGACCTGAGCGAGGCCACTGCTGTAACCCAGAGGACTAATGATGGAGACGCAAACAAGCTTATTGGCAGTTGGGAAAGAAAGGAAAACATGCATTTAGGAGGGAGGCAGGAGGAAGAATCATGCAGGGTAACTGGTTAGAAGTGGGAGGTGGAGAAGAGGCAGTAATGGAAAACGATGCAGCAAATACTGTCATTCCTGCCCCCTCTCCCGCCAGCACCTTGCCTTCATCGCTTCAGCACCTGCCTTCCCACTGCCAGCATGTGCCTACATTTGCCAAGGGCTCCCTCTGGACACGGAAGCCTGCTTTGACCACCTGTGTTGTAAGACCAGGGTGTTGGGGAATTGACTCTCCTGGGAGCAGCTTGAATCTCACCTCTCTCAGTCCCTCCACTAGAAAACTCTGAGGTGTGTGTCCTCCATGGCTTCCCAGAGTCCCCCAGTGACATTAATCTCCAGTTGTCTACATAGGTAACCTGTTTGAGAAGGAACCTCCTGTTGACTCCCTGCCTTTGCCTGGCCCGCTTTCCCATCCCTCTCCCAAGTTTTCCTGGTCTTGCTTCCTACTAAACTCCTTGCATAAATCCTTGCTCTGGGATCTGTTTCCAGAGGAACACAAACAAATGGTATCGAACCTTATGATTTGTGCCATGGGAGGTGATGATGCTACTCAGCAAGCTAGGAAAAAAAGATAGAGCAGAGGGTTTTAATCAGTTTCAATTATATTTGGGGAGGGGAGGGATGGAGACAGCAGGGGTGGGGTGGGGAATACGTTTAGTTTGGGACCTGTTGAATTCAGAGAACTTGCGAGACCCCTGTGTGGGACGTCTCGGTAGAACTCCAGAGGAGGAGCCCGGGATCTCACGAAGCCAGTGCAAAGACTGCCCATACTTCTGCGCTTCTAGTTCACACCTTCCTTTTCTGGATGATAGACGGAGAAGAGAAATGGTAAGGACTTTGCTAAAGGAAACACACTGCATGAGGGAGAACAGCCCCCAGCTGAAGCCCTGACAGTCATTCCAAGAACCACATGGAGGAAGGGCTGTGGTGTGACGTGGGGCAGGGGTGTCTCTCTCACCGCAGAGAGGTGCCCGTTTGGCCTACATATGGGAATACAGAATGGATCCGTTTGAATGAAAAATAGATGGTCTAGTTTGTAAGCGGAATGGCTTTTCTTTTTTTCTACGCTGGTTACCAAAGGGCAGCTGCTGCCCTGCAAAGGAATAAACACAAAGAAGAAATTGCATGAAATGAGAATATGTATTTTTGAGAGCAAAGGAATGGAAGAACGTATTGTATATACAGAAAAGGCCTTGTAGATTGAATTAGCCGGTCCCAAACTGAAGCCAGGGTCACCACATGGCAATTTTCAAACAAATACTCTCCATCGTCCATTACACATACTCAAGAATTTGACCTTTTATAGCACTATTCGTTCTCCAGGCATCTCAATAGTCTTTGCAAAAGTAAAAATACAACCACAGGCACTGCAGAGGCCTTATAAATGGCGTGCAGGAAATTTTATGTTCTGCTCACAGGACGATATCAGGCCAGGGCCGAAGTGGTCACAGCCTCAGGGACCTAACCTGAGAAACACCTGAGAAACAAAGTCCTCAAACTGGATTTTTTCTTTTCCTGTATATTTTATTACAAGATATTGAATAGAGTTCCTTGTGCTATAAAGTAGGCCCTTGTTGTTGATCTATTTTATATATAGTCGTGTGTATCTGCTAATCCCAAACTCCTAATTCCACCCCCCTTCCCCTTTCGTAACCACAAGTATGTTTACTCGGCCATAAAAAAGAATGAAATAATGCCATTGGCAGCAACATGGATGGACCTAGAGAGTATCACACTAAATGAAGTAACTCATTCAGAGAAAGATGAATATCGTATATCACTTATATATGGGATCTAAAATATGACACAGATGAACTAATTTACATAACAAAAAACTGTTTTTTTTAAAAAACCTAATTTATTTTATTTATTCGTTTTTGGCCGCACTGGGTCTTCATTGCTGTGTGCTGGCTTTCTCTAGTTGCGGCGAGCGGGGGCTACTCTTCGTTGCGGTGCGCGGGCTTCTCATGGCGGTGGCTTCTCTTGTTGCGGAGCATGGGCTCCGGGCTCTGGGCTCAGTAGTTGTGGCTCGTGGGCTCTAGAGCGCAGGCTCAGTAGTTGTGGCGCACGGGCTTAGTTGCTCTGCGGCATGTGGGATCTTCCCGGACCAGGGCTCGAACTCGTGTCCCCTGCATTGGCAGGTGGATTCTTAACCACTGTGCCAGCAGGGAAGCCCAAAAAACTGGGTTTTTAAAAGGGCTTTTGGATGTCACCACTTCCCTCAAAGTACAAGCATGAAAGTGTTGATGATTATCTTCAATACCAAGCGACTCAACCCCGGCGCTATCTGGGCATAAAGGGATTTAGCCCAGTGACCACAGTTTTGTCCTCTGTCTTTGTGGCTTTCCATGGATAGCTCAGGTGAGGCATCTAAACTGGAGATAAATTTCTCCTTTGGAAAGGTTACTACAATTAAACCCCTTCAGTATGTGAACACCACAACCGCTGGTCTGCAGAGACCTGATTAGTCACATTTTTGAGAAGGACTAACTTGGACATGAAGACCTTTCTCTTCAAAGAATTTTTAATGGAGTCAACAGCTTCCCTTTGGAATTCACCTACACTCTGACTGAGACCAAACTAGTCTGGTGAGGGACAAATGGAGCTAGTTGCGAGCACATCATTTTTAGCCTCAAATAACATTATCTGGGTCAGGAAGCTGTGCAACAACAAAAACTTCTCCCTCTAGTAAACAGCTGGACAGACTACATAGCTCACCCTTTGTAAGTACATCAGAGAAATGCTATAAGCAGTGCAGAATACTATCCCAATTTGAAACAGAACGGGAATCAGAGATATCAACCTATATGTCTCTTAATTCGGGGCAATTTTGTGCTACAAATGGAAATGTTCCTGTAAACTAAAAATTGTCTGCTTGAAAGACAGCTGGCATCATCATCACTTTCATAGTCTCTGAAGTGAAGATGCACTCGTATTGATGACCTGGAGGTGGCCACGTGGCATCGAGACCCACCTATTTGTGAATAAGACAATTAGCCCTAACCCAGCTTGATGAATTTTCACAAAGTTACCCATGCATGTAATCAGCAGCCAGATCAAGAAATGAAATGGTCCATCTTCCCAGATACCCTTCTTATGCCCGCTTCTCAGTCACTACCATCCCCAATACTGTCCTTCAAGGATTGTGTTCCTTCCCCAACTCTTAGTGGGTGTGGTAGAATTTCTAGTAGACTAAACTGATGTTCCCCATACCAGCATATAGTTTTGGCTCCATAAGGAAAATAAAGAAACCTGAGTTGAGGTCACAGTACCACTACAGATGGCAGTTTTTGAAAAAGAGGGGATGTGGAAGAAGCTTGAAGCTCTTCTATTCTCTTTCTACTGGAAGCTTAGCTAGGGCTAAACCCGGGTTCTCCTGATTCCCAGTGGAGAACGTTTCCTTTTGCATTGCTGATCAGATCACCACTCACTTCAGTGTTATGTGTCTTATTTAACCAGGAGGTTTTAACCAGGTTCATGAAACTATTTCTACAGCGCAGACAATCCATTAAAGGTTACTGAAAAGAAACATTGTTTCTTTAAGTTCCTTGACTGAAAGAAACATTCCAAGTGACTACGATTACTAGATATCGCGGCATTAAGAGAAGAAAGAAAAGAATTAAAAGGGAAGAGGACAAAATTAGCATTATATTAATAAACAATACATTCCTATCTTGTCACTGCTTTGAAATACCTTATTTAAAGGACTACTTTTTATACCTAACTAAAAGAAGGCCATCCATCAGTAACACTTCAAATGTCAACTGGGAGTACATATGGGAAAACACTGGAGAGATGTGCTTCTTTGTTCACTGCTGGTGACACATATCTGACTTAGGAGGCAGTGTGACGGGGCAGAAAGAGAGAAAATGCACTGTGGAGTTCTGGGTTTGAATTCACGGGCTGCCACTCACCAACTGGGTGATTCTGAACAAGTTATTACAGGCATATCTTGCTTTATTGTGCTTCGCAGATATTGCCTTTTTTTTTTTTTTTTTAACAAATCGAAGGTTTGTGGCAACTATGCATTGTCAGATGATGGTTAGCATTTTTTAGCAATAAAGGAACTCTTAACTAAGGTATGTATGTTGTTTTTTAGACATAATGCTATTGCATACTTAACAGACTACAGTATGGTGTAAACATAACTTTTATATGTACCGGGAAACCAAAAAGTTTGTGTGACTCACTTTATGGTAATACTCACTTTATTGTGGTGGCCTGGAACTGAACCCACAATATCTCTGAACCCATGAAACCCGTAATGTCTCCGCAAAAGGTACAAACTTCCAGCTATAAGATAAATAAATTCTGGGGATGAAATGTACAGCATGGTGACTGTAGTTAACAATACCACATTGCAGGTTTGAAAGTTGCTAAGAGAACAGATCTTAAAGGTTCTCACAAGAAAAAAATCTTGTAACACTGTGAGGTGATGGATGTTAACTAGACTTATTGCAGTGATCGTTCTGCAAAATATGTATATCAAGTCATTAGGTTGTACATCTTAAACGAATACAATGTTTTATGTCAATTATATCTCAATAAAACTGGAAAAAGGGTATTAAACCTCTCTGAACCTCCATTTAGTCACCTGTAAATTGAGCATAATTCCTATGTCTCAATGGGTTGTTTTCAAAATTAAATGAGATGACACAGATCCCGGGCCTGACAATTTAGCAGGTCCTTGATAACTATTAACTTCCTCCTCTGTACAGGATGAATCTGTTTAATCAAAAAGGAGCTTAAGCCACAAAATAATACACACCAAACAACACCCAACGTTCTACTGTTTATCCACAACTTAGTCTGAATTTTAAAAGAATCTGCTGTGTTTGAGAAAGGATTGAAGAAAACACTTTGCTGTAATCCAGGTAAGCTTGGTATGTCTCTCTCTAGAGATATGAGTCGGGAAGTCTTAACATAAACAAAGGTGACATGCACATCTTTTAAACTCCCTGCCTGAGAGAGGTCATTCCCATCTGGGCAGCTGCACGGCAGGCCAAGAGTTAGTCACTGGTGGCACTCTGATGCAAGGCACCATTAATTTAGATTTCAGAAAAGTGTATATGACACGGTACAACTTGTATTAGGAGTGATGGGCAGAACAGAGAGAGGAAAATGGATGAAGAATTGGCCTGGGGACAAGGCAGACCATTCTAAACGTGCCTTTTTATTTAACATCAAACCTGATTGGCATATCAAGTCTTGTACTAAATTTTGCCCATGTTCTTTACTTCTTGTTTGGATGTTATGAACAATAACAACAAAAAGAGTTTCTTTTTTTAAAGGGAATTTAGCAAATAATGGGTGAAGGGATTTACAAATACAATTGCTGATATGTTTTACATTGTCTGACTCTAAGCTCCATCTGAAATAACAAACAGAAGCATCGGTGACTCCAAACACAGTGGAAGAGTTCCACGGAGACCTGCCTTTTCCTTTACACCCGCTCTGCTTGTGTTTTTGTTTTTTGGCTTAATACAGAGCAAACATACTGTGACTTCAAAATCATAATAAAACAGAATTGAAGCTCCACATTGCTTAAAAGCAGTGCCGAGACGTAAATCCTTCTCTTAATAGCCTTTGCTTCGGAAAGACGACGGGAAAACAGAAATAGCTGCAGGTACATGGCAATGGGTCTTCTCCTTATACAGAACTGCCCTTTGTGCCCTAAGAAACACCTGACCTCAGAATCTTTCCTCTATTAGTGTAAATCTTTTACAAAGTGAGACAACTATAAATTAGACAAAGTACATTAAATTACACAGAGTCTGTAATTTTATCTCCCCCATAATAGGAAATCTCTTTTACTTCTTTTGTACAATCACCACCAGCCACGGCACTAGCCAGGGTGCACTCAGTCATCTATTCACGGCCTTCAGGTTATTTTGTCCTCACATCCCTCCAGCAGATGATGACAGCAGCTTTTTAACTCATTGTTTTATTAAGGATTCCTGGTGTTACCTCCGCCTAAGACATTCACAGCAAGTAAAAATGTTAGGTCTTGGCTCGTGAGCATTTTTTGGTTCACAGGAAAGTCAGTCTAGAAATAGTGGCAACAACCGGGTCCAGGACACTGCGAAGCTCTGTGTTTATTCTGTTTCTCTGGGATGGTGGCAGCTGTGTGTCTTAGAGACCATCTGCCGAAGGCAAATGCCTAGTTAACAGTGCTATTCTCAATCTCTCCATGATCCGTGGTGCTACCACCTCTCCCCATTTTGCTCTCTCCCACACCGCTTGCTTCGTGCTCCACAGGCCTGAAACACAGTCACAACCCACTGCGTGCATCGCTTTGGCCTGGAGCTGCCAGGCCTTCAACGATACTCTCACGTGATACACTCCCCTGCCCCGTGGTCTCACTCCAAAGGCGAATGGGAGAGAATTTCATCCCACTAATAGAGGTATATAAATATATACCAATATATATTGTTGAATTAATGCTGTGGGTTTTCAGCATTTGCAAGGGCTTTCTTGGATTGGAACTAGGCACATTAAACCTCATTAATTAGGTTCTCCACTAGTTGGGACTCTGAGATCTTCCTCTAGGCTGACATTTATCTTTACATGATGTGTGGCAAGAAGTTTGCTAAGTAAATAAAGAATGGAAATAATATTTTAATGGTGACATTTAAATTACCCAAGAGAAGATGTCTAAGGATGCTGAGGCTTTTATTTATATACTAACAACGAATGATTTTCTGCCTAGTCACTAAAGCCAGCTATCTCCTTCCTGGCTTCCCCATTTCTGCAGAGCCACCACAGGTCCCTAATTCAACCTGCTGATAACAAAGCTAACCAAACTGGTCAACTAGCCCATTTCCTGCCTGTCCTATCCCTGTCCTCCTTTCTCGAATCCAGGCCCTCATTAACAAGACTGTCGTAGTACTAGAGCATCTGCATCGGACAACTCGTTCTTGCCACGTCGTCAATGATTCAGAAATCTGCTGCCCGCTTGGTCTTCCGAAATCTTCTGTAGGACTTTATGATTCTTATACCCTAGAATCTTAAGATCTTTAACTGTGGCTTCAAAATTTCTTTGTTCCCAGCACTGCATTTAGCAGAGTCCTGGAACAGACGTAGGTCCACCATATCTATCTAAGACCCCCGGGGCCTGATGTATTTTGGGATTCATACTTTTTCTGATTTCAGATGATAATATGGTGCGTAAGGTATTATTTTATGTAACACTCCGATGGGCCTTCATAATCAAGCACATTGATATTTCTGCAACAAAAATGTATGGATTTCATCCTTGGCATAATACATAAAGGCTATAAATAGCCTCCCATTAGGTTTTGCCACCAAACAACTTATTCAAAAAATTATGGATTTCAGAATTGTGGGTAAAGGACTGGGGAGCTTGAGTAGGTAGTACACAATGGCCATTTATCCCTGTCCAGATGTCAAACACATGTTTCCTTGAAAAGTCTCCACACTGCAATCTTTTGTTAGTTCAGATTTTGCTCTTCTCCACAATTCGTCCAGATTATCAAGGTTTTCCTTACAAAATATATCTTCGGATTACAAGAACTTTGTGGTCACCAGATTGTCCTTACCACTTTTAATTTTTCTAATTTTAACTCCATTCCTAAAGCACTTTTACCTTGTTTGCTTTAAATAGGCCCTTTTTAGTTGTCTATTTTGGCAAAATTTAAATATAGTCATTTTGCCTATCCTCTGCCTAAAGAAAGGCTTTTTCAAGAACAGAGACTGATTATCCCTCTTGAATGGTGGATTTACATTTTTAAAAAATCCCAGTTATGCTGACTTCTCCCCCCAAAATCGGAGTTACCTTTTTAAGGGTGAGTTTATCTAATTTGTAATAAAAGTCTGTCAAGCGAATCATAGGAAGTTCCCCACCCGACAACACAACACACATAGTTAAACATACTACTTTTTGAGGTCGAGCTGTAACTCGACCGATAAACCCTTCTTAAAATATAGCCAAGCCACACATTAAGCCAGCAATGCAGGGTTTGAATATACATCATGGGATGCTGGCTGTATGGGTCACAGCATTCTGACAGGCAATTACTAGGCAGTTATTTTGACATTAGAAAGTCACAATCCATCAACTTAACAGCAGGGTGATAATTTGGGGAACAGGTGGTTATTCAAAAAGACACTGTGGGACGCAAACAGGAGTTCAAATAGCCCCTGTTTGAGAATGAAGACATCAACTAACCAGAATTTCTTTCCACCTCTAGAACCAGGTATTATGTAATGTGTTTTTGTGTAAGCATGTTATTTATGGGGTTTGAATAGAAAAGCCCTGCCAGGCTAACAAGGCTGCAGGTACCTGGACTCTTTGGAGACGAGAAGAGATGGATCTGCCATCACAAGACTAAAGAACGACAAAGAGTGGCCTTTTCCCCACTGTTTGTCACAGACCACTTCCAACGACCTGTGATATCCACAAGCCAGTATCTCAGAAGATGCTCCTTAGCTCTTTCTGAATCGCAAAACACTCAGCTCTGCAGCCACCTGCATCTGTGACACGGGCTCCTTGCGTGTGAGGGGGACACTGGACTTTATTCTGGCAGGAATTCCTGGCCAACAACCCTGCTGTGAGCCCCTCGGGCACACATGTGGCCTTGGTCTCTCCTGGACACATGAATGGGTGTGGAGGCCACCAAGAGCTTCTGAAATTCTCTTAGTGACTGGGAGCTGAAAGTTTCCTGGCAGCTGGACTGGTGGTCCTGGGGTGGGGGAGGGGTGGGAAGGGAGGAGGGACTCCAGGGCAGGGGTTCGCAAATGTTCTCATTTCATGACAACGCTGAGAATGCACATGTTAAGTCCTGGGGGATGGCCATGCTGTTGGTAAGGGGACAGCAAGCACATCTTTCTTTTTGCTCGGGAAGGGAGCAATGAAAAAGGAAACGTGGAGAAGAAATTGTGCATTGATGCGGAGGTGACAAAAGGGAGCGGGAGGTGGATCTATGCGGATCCTCTCAGAACAGAGGCGAAGTCTGGGTGGCAAGACTGTCGTAACAAGCTGTGTTGCTGCCATGGAAACCGAAGTGGTCTTTGTGGTGGCCCACACCCCCCCAGGGTCATGATCTTCCCGGTCCGCGACTTGCCACCGCCCTCCTCCATCTTCCTGGCTGCCTGCCTAAAATACTGACAACGTGGAAAGCAAATTATTTCCAGGTTATACTTCGCTATTTCAAAGGAATTCACTCTACGAATGAAACATCAGCCGGTGAAGAACAATAAGCTCCTGCAGCAAAGAAGAGCTTTCTTACTGCCTGCTTTTTCTTTTAACAAACTTTTGTGGCTATTTAAATTTTCTCTCTCTTTTCAAAAACCTAGCTTCAGATGAGTAACTTCAGCCTACAAACTGAACGAACGTATCTGAGAATCCACGCATTTCAGAAAAGTTATTTTTAAGCAACCATTAGTAGAAGCAAAATCGACAATGTTTCCATACCTGGAGCTGATATTCTTCCGTGAAGCACAGATTCACTGGGCAGCAGGTCTTTTGAATTGGAGGTGAATGGTGATTGTCTAAATGTATCTTCTGAAAAGAAAGGACTGGGGATGGGGAAGGAGGAGGGAAGTTTAGTAAATCGAAGTTATTTAAGACACCCAGAGCATCTGGCCCCAAATATATACGTATACACAAACAACATGTGGGATAACGTATTTTTAAAATGCTGTTTAGAGACTGTAAGACTGTGCTTAAAATGGAGAACGAGAGACTATATTACATCAGACAAGTGCCATCTGCACATTCTGCCTATTGGTTGTATACTTAAGGTGAACAGATGAAACAACATCTTTGATACATTGTTAAACCCACTGTCAGGACAGCTGAGCAGTAAATTTTACTTTTGCACTGTACGATCTGGGAGTGAGTTGTGCCTGAATGAAGACCAAGCACATAAGTCAGATCAGAAAAGCCTGTTTTGGAGGTCTTTCCGGAGTGGTGACAGATTTGCCCCAGCTCGCCCACAGTTTGTCACCTGACCCCTCAGGGACCAATGGCACCCCTCGGAAGGGGAGATGGCTGGAGTCAGGGTCCGCCGAGCCGATGAAGACAACTCGCTGGTCCCCACAGGAACTGAGTCTGCATCCTACAACTGTCTTGGTTTGGAAGGAGTTAAAGCCAGCTAATGGGGCTGCCAGAAGGGACCCCGGGGAGCACTTTCATTTTTCAAGAAACTGAGGCTTTGACTTGAGTGATTCTAAGCTCCCCTAGTAACTCAGCGAGAACTAGACACCAGACACCCAGGCAGGGTTTTCCCCTTATACCACAGCCATAGTGAACACAAACACTTTGGCTGCTTTTAATCAGAGGATTTTAACCCAGTCATAGCCTCCATCTCCCATGCCTCTAAAGTAAACTATATTGCGATCACGTGTGAGAATACTGGAATACACAACAGAGTCCAACATAGAGCACGGGAAGCCCTATTACTGTACAACAGAGCAAATTTCACTCGGTGCACACACAGGTGGTGGAAGGTTCATAGGCGCCAGCAGGAAGCCACCAGCAGAGGTAAATGGAGCCCAGGGAACTGAGGTCACCTGGTGGAAGCTGGAGTCAAGGTGAGTCTGCCCAGCAGGGAGCTGGGACCACAGTGGTGCAGCCGCAGCGGGAGGCAAACAGGGAGGGCAGGGAGGGAGGGAAATACCCCGACTCTTTCTTAAGCCCCACCCCCACCACATCAAAGGCTCTGATTGGCTGAACCTTCCCGGAAGTCAGAGAGGTACAGCCTGCCGGATGGGCTCCTGCAAAACTGCAGATGACGGAAGGAACAGGGTTGGGGTGACGCAAGCCTAGGACTCCCGTGACTGGTGTGCTTTCCTAAACATGCCAAAAGGCTATGGGTTACTGTTATTAAATATTAAAAAGGAAAGATTAAGATAAAAAATGGAAGACATATCCATCTTTTAAAAATAAAACACACAGTTAACAGTATAGTTTCACATGACTCAGGCTAGATTTGATGCAACTTTGTGTGACATGCTTTCTATTGTTTTTTTCGTATTGTTTCTGATAATAAAATTTTAATCATTACCCTTTCCTCAGACTGTTTTATCTTTTTTTTTCACACACACACACACACACACACACACACACACACACACACTATTTTATTTTTACAAGAGATAAACTGACACCAAGCATTATAAATGGATGACCACAACAAAAGCAACGATTGCAATTACCAAACATGAAACACACTCATACTATGTCATAATATTGACATTCAGTCAGGTACTCCTCCACTGTAACAGCTCCTTTACTTTGCAGTGTAAATTGATTTGTATATTTTTTGCCTCTGAGTCCTTGTGGTATTTTTTTTTTTTATTCAAACAGAAAGTCACAAAAATTATAATCATCCTCATCAGTTCACTCAGTCCCATGTAATTAATTTTTT
>RJWK010008715.1:0-24943 GCA_004363435.1 Platanista minor
TCATCACTTTCACACACAAAAAAAATTTTTTAACATCTTTATTGGAGTATAATTGCTTTACAATGGTGTGTTAGTTTCTGCTTTATAACAAAGTGAATCAGTTAAACATATACATATGTCCCCATATCTCTTCCCTCTTGCATCTCCCTCCCTCCCACCCTCCCTATCCCACCCTTCTAGGTGGTCACAAAGCACCTAGCTGATCTCCCTGTGCTATGTGGCTGCTTTCCACTAGCTATCTATTTTACGTTTGGTAGTGTATATATGTCCATGCCACTCTCTCACTTTTTCCCAGCCTATCCTTCCCCCTCCCCATATCCTCAAGTCCATTCTCTAGTAGGTCTGTGTCTTTATTCCCATCTTGCCCCTAGGTTCTTCCTGACCATTTTTGTTTTTTAGATTTCATATATATGTGTTAGCAAAAGGAGTCATATACCAAAATGTTCATTGCAGCTCTATTTACAATAGCCAGGACATGGAAGCAACCTAAGTGTCCATCGACAGATGAATGGATAAAGAAGATGTGGCACATATATACAATGGAATATTACTCAGCCATAAAAGGAAACGAAATTGAGTTATTTGTAGTGAGGTGGATGGACCCAGAGTCTGTCATACAGAGTGAAGTAAGTCAGAAAGAGAAACACAAATATATGCTAACACAAAAATTTTTTGATGTTTTAAAAAATCTGTGCGCTGGCTTATTTAAATGATTTACTTTCCAATTGTGATTTTTCTCTTTCCTATTGATTCTTGCTTCTTTCTATTTAGAGAAGAGTTTTCAGTATTTATTTTAGGATAGGTTTAGTATCACTGTATTCTCTTAAGTTTTTGCTTGTCTGAGGAATTCTTTATCCCTCCTTTTATTCTAAATGATAATCTTACTGGGTAGAGTATCCTAGGTTGCAGGTTTTTCCCTTTCAAGACTTTGAATATATCTTGCCACTCCTAGCCTGCAACATCTGTAGAGAAATCAGCTGATAGCCTTATGGGGGTTCCCTTGTAATGAATTCTTTGTTTTTCTCTTGGTGCCTTTAAAATCCTCTATTTAACTTTTGCCATTTTAGTTATAATATGTCTTGGTATAGGTCTATTTGGCTTCATCTTGCTTGAGATCCCCTGTACTTCCTATACCTGGATATCCATTTCCTTCTTTAAGTTTAGGAAGTTTTCAGCCATGATTCTTCGAATATATTTTCTATCCCCTTTTTTCTTTCCTCTCCTTCTGGGATCCGTATTATGTGTAGATTGGCATGCCTCATATTATCCCATAGGTCTTGTATATTGCTTTCATTTTGTTTTCATTTGTCTTTCTTTCTGCTTTCAGATTTGGTGATTTCCATTATTCTATCTTCCAGATCACTTGTTTGTTCTTCTGCATTATTCAATTTGCCATTTATTGCCTTTAGCTCAGTTTTCATCTCAGCAAATGAGTTTTATAATTTTTCTTGGTTCCTCTTTATAGTTTCTAGTTCCTTTTTATAGTAATCTGCATGTCTATTGATAGGCTTTCTTAATCCCTTCAGTATTTTTATTACCTCCTTTTTGAACTCAGGGTCTATTAGACTGAAGAAGTCAGTTTCATTTTCCTGTTCTTTCAGGTGAATTCTCTTGATATTTTAATTGGGAATGATTTCTCTGTTTCTTCATTTTACTTGCATTTCTCTGACTCTATGTGTTTAGGAGGAAGAGTTATCTACTGTGGTCTTGGAGTGTTGTTTTTATGTGGAAGAGTTCCTGTGTAGCCTGCATGGGTTTAATATTTTTGGTGCAAGTGCTGCTTTTAGTATGGATGCCTGCTGCGTCTTTCCCCAGTGTGTACTGGCTGTTATCCCTTTGATAGGGGGTGTGACTGGTGTTTTGATGACCAGCGTCTGCATTGGATATGGGTGGGCCCTCCTCTTTGCTCTGTGGTTGTCACAATCCTGTCAGGGACAGGGTCTACTTTCTAGTTTTTAGAGTAGAAGCCCCCATATCCGTTTCAGACCGCAGCATGAAGTAGGCAAGATTGAAGCCCTCACACTAGGAGAGGAGCCACTGAGTATTCTTCAGCAGGAGCTGTCCACCTAGGAGTGTGCTTGGTGGTGTTGCCTGTCACCTATTGTGTGAGCTCACACAGTATACTTTGTTGGCACTGCCCTCGGCCCTGCCTTAACTGTGGGAATGCAATTGGCCCCAGTACCCCTCAGGCACTGTGTTCACAAAGCCACCAGTGCAGATCCATAGGCACCAATCCACTGAAGTCAGGTACCAGGACCACAGTAGTCATGCACTTGGACCTGCTGTGGGAGCTATGGAAGCAGCCCAGACTCCAGCCCTGCCTCCTTGTGCATGCATCTGCAAAGCCCACAGCTGCTAATGCTGGACTTACCCCAGCCACGGGAGCACCCATTGTCCACTTGGATGTCCTGCAGGCACTGAGTTTACAAAGCTGGTGGCAGTGGCATAAGTCTGCAGATTGCATAGCCACAGGGAGAGGGCTCAGATTTCAGCCCTGCTTCCTAAGTTGCACAACTCCTGGGGATGAACTCTTATTTCAGCCCCGCCTCCAAATGTGGGCAGCCTGTTGGTGCTTGTGTGCTCCCAGGAGTCATAGAGGTGGCACTGCACCCACTGTGAGTATGCTGAGAAAGAGGCTGCTATGATGGGCACTGTCCCTCCCTTTCTGCACCTATTAACAACAATTCACTTCTATGGCAGACCTGGGCTCCTTCCTCCACATACCCCTGGTTGTGGCCCAAAGCATGGTTCTGACCCTTTAGGCTGTCCCTGCACAGCCAGCCCCAGTCCTCTCCCTGGGTCTGTGTTCTGAAACCTGGGATTCAGCACCCAGCTCCTGCCCACAGCAGCAGATGCACGTCTCAGGCTGGGGAGTGCAGGGAGGTGGTGCATACACTTTGTGCTGGTCTCTTGCTGTTCTTCCTGCCTCAAGCCAGCTGATACTCTCTCCTCTGAGCTTCTGGAGCTCCCTTTCTGTCCTGGGTGATCTCCGCACTGGTGAAGGGGTTTCCCAGGGTGAGGGAACCTTTCCTCTTTCACAACTTCCCCCAGGGGTGCAAGTCCTGTCTCACTTCCTTTATTTTTTTCTTTTGTCCTACTTGGTTATGTGGTGATCTCTTGCAATTTTGGCTGTCTGAGACCTTCTGTCAGCATTCAGTAGGTATTCTGTGAGAGTTGTTCCACATGTAGATGTATTTTTGATGTATTTGTGGGAGGAGGTGAGATCCACTTCCTATTCCACCATCTCAATTGGAGTCCCCAGAAGAGCCCTTTTATATCAGTTCAGAAGGAATTTTTTTACACATTCTTCCAAACAGAACATACATGCCAAAG
Organism: Platanista minor; assembly: GCA_004363435.1. Lineage (NCBI taxonomy): Eukaryota > Metazoa > Chordata > Mammalia > Artiodactyla > Platanistidae > Platanista > Platanista minor. The sequence continues at coordinate 3,334 of RJWK010008715.1, forward strand.
ATGGTAGGTACACCTCTTAGCTCGTGAGCCAAGAGAGGGCCCCACAGTGCTGGTCTGGGACTGCTGAGCCACCTCACAGCTTCAGCCAGCCTGAGAGGTCACTGCTTTGAAAGATTCTGTTGTATCACCCATATTTCCACCTACTGGGTGAACATTTACTTTGTCATCTGGTATGTAAAGAATTGAACTCACCACCTGCTTCCTTCCTTTGTCCACATCGAATATCACTGGAAGCATCCATTATCATTCTGCTCAGTCTTTAAACCTCGTGGTCACTTTCAGCTGTTCCACTTTATCTCTTGCATCTCCTAAGTCATTAACACCTGGAGAATATTCATAGTGTAGGTGGTTTTGGTTGGCCTTTGATGTTATAGCCCTGGGTTCTAGCCCTGGTTCTGCCATTTACTAGCTATGCTCCTTGAGCAATTTACTTTACTTCTCAGATTCCTCATCTGTAAAATGGGGATAATGCCTACCTTACAAAGTAGTTGTAAGAACAAAATAGAATATCAAATGTATCTAGAATGTAGTAAGTACTCAATCAATGGCATAGGTGCTATCATTGTTATTAAGTGGGAATATTTGGTCTTCCATAGCTGTTCCTTCCTTTTGGTTTCCACCTAGTCCAAGCTCTTAGCACCCCTCTCTTGCACTAGTGTCACACTTCTTGCTGATCTTGTTCTCCAATTCATTTTGCCAGTCTTTTTCCAGTGTTCCTAAACACTTATGTCCAGTTTCCTGCCTCACCATCTAATTCCAAGTCCCACTGCCTAGGCCTCCATTATTTGCAAGAGCCTCCTCATGATCTGCCTACGTTCACACTGAGGTCCCAACCCCACCCAAATTGTTACATATATTGCTTCCAGGGTGATATCTTCAAAACAGAAATCTGATCACATCTCACACACATGCACACACACACACACACCCCCAACAGAACATTGTCCAGGGGGTTCTTAGTATAAAATGCCAAAATCCCCACCAATGGTGTTCACAGTCCTCTTTGGTCCAAGCCCAGCCTCTCTCTCCACCCTCACCTCATACCACTCTTGCCCTTTGCTGTCTCCACACTGACTACAGTGCCCATCTACCATGCTGCTTCCTCCCAAGTCTGCACATGCTCTTTCCTCTGCCTGTAATATTCTTCCCACTCCATCCTTTACTCACTCTTACTCTTTATTTTGGCTCTAAGCATAATCATCATTTTCTCAAGAAAGCCTTCCCTAAGTTAATTCTGTCTGTTACCTCTAAGAACCACAGGCCTTGCCTTCAATGCTTTCAGCATATTTGCAATTTTGCAAATACACAAATGAATGTTTCACAGACATAATTCTCCCTAATTAGGCAGTAAGCTCCAAGAATACAATATTTAGCCACCATTGATTGTTTCATTGTTTGGATCTGTGCATGGCACACAATAGTTGATTTAAAAAATACTCCCAGGGAGCTGTGGTTCAAGATGGTGGAGTAGAAGAATGTGTTCTCACTCCCTCTTGAGAGAGCACTGGAATCACAACTACTGAACAATCATTGACAGGAAGACACTGGAACTCACCAAAAAGGATATGCCACATCCAAAGACAAAGGAGAAGCCACAATGAGATGGTAGGAGGGGCACAATCACAATGAAATCAAATCCCATAACTGCTGACTTACAAACTGGAGAACAGTTATACCACAGAAGTCCACCCACTGGAGTGAAGATTCTGAGGCCCATGTCAGGCTTCCCAACCTGGGAGCTCTACAACGGGAGGAGGAATTCCTAGAGAATCAGACTTTGAAGGCTAGCGGGATTTTGATTGCAGGACTTCAACAGGACTGGGGAAAAGAGAGACTCCACGCTTGGAGGGCACACACAAAATAGTGTGTGCACTGAGACCCAGGGGAAGGAGCAGTGACCCCATAGGAGACTGAACAGACCTACCTGCTAGTGTTGGAGGGTCTCCTGCAGAGGTGGGAGGTGGCTGTGTCTCACTGTGAGGACAAGGACAATGGTAGCCAAAGTTCTGGGAAGTACTCCTTGGTGTGAGCCCTCCCAGAGTCTGCCATTAGCCCCACTAAAGAGCCCGGGCAGGCTCCAGTGTTGGGTCGCCTCAGGCCAAACAACTAACAGGGAGGGAACCCAGCCCCACCCATCAGCACAGAAACATCTGATTCTCATTAAGTTTTACTGAGCTTTGCCCACCAGAGCAACAGCCAGCTCTACCCACCACCAGTCCCTCCCTCAGGAAACTTGCTGAAGCCGCTTAGATAGCCTCATCCACCAGAGGGCAGAGAACAGAAGCAAGAAGAACTACAATCCTGCAGCCTGTAGAACAAAAAGCACATTCACAGAAAGAGAGATAAGATGAAAAGGCAGAAGGCTATGTACCAGATGAAGGAACAAGATAAAAACCCAGAAAAACAACTAAATGAAGTGGCGATAGGCAACATTCCAGAAAAAGATTTCAGAATAATGATACTGAAGATGATCCAGGAGCTCAGAAAAAGAATGGAGACAAAGATCGAGAAGATGCAACAAATGTTTAACAAAGACCGAGAAGAATTAAAGAACAAAGAAACAGAGATGAACAATACAATAACTGAAATGAAAACTACACTAGAAGGAATCAATAGCAGAATAACCGAGGCAGAAGAATGGATAAGTGACCTGGAAGACAGAATGGTGAACTCACTGCTGCAGAACAGAATAAACAAAAAAAGAATGAAAAGAAGTGAAGACAGCCTAAGAGACCTCTGGGACAACATTAAATGCAACAACATTCGCATTATACAGGTTCCAGAAGGAGAAGAGAGAGAGAAAGGACCCGAGGAAATCTTTGAAGAGATTATAATCGAAAACTTCCCTAACATGGATAAAGAAATAGCCACCCAAGTCCAGGGAGTGCAGAGAGTCTCATACAGGAGAAACACGCTGAGACACATAGTAATCAAATTGGAAAAAATTAAAGACACAGGAAAATTATTGAAAACAGCAAGGGAAAAATGACAAATAACATACAAAGGAACTCCCATAAGGTTAACAGCTGATTTCTCAGCAGAAACTCTACAAGCCAGAAGAGAGTGGCATGACATTTTAAAGTGATGAAAGGGAAGAATGTACAACTAAGATTACTCTACCTGGCAAGGATCTCATTCAGATTCAATGGAGAAATCAAAAGCTTTACAGACAAGCAAAAACTAAGAGAATTCAGAACCACCAAACCAGCTCTACAACAAATGCTAAAGGAAATTCTCTAAGTGGGAAACACAGAGAAGAAAAGGACCTACAAAAACAAACCCCAAACAATTAACAAAATGGTAATAGGAACATACATATCAATAATTACCTTAAATGTGAACAGAATACAGGCTCCAACCAAAAGACACAGGCTCACTGAATGGGTACAAAAACAAGACCCATATATATGCTGTCTACAGGAGACCCACTTCAGACTCAGGGACACATACAGACTGAAATTGAGGGGGTGGAAAAAGATATTTCATGCAAATGGAAATCAAAAGAAAGCTGGAGTAGCAATATTCATATCAGTTAAAATAGACTTTAAAATAAAGAATGTTACAAGAGACAAGGAAGGACACTACATAATGATCAAGGGATCACTCCCAAAAGATATAACAATTATAAATATATATGCACCCAACAGCGGAGCACCTCAATACATAAGGTAACTGCTAACAACTATAAAAGAGGAAATCGATAGTAACACAATAATAGCGGGAGACTTTAACACCTCACACCAATGCACAGATCATCCAAACAGAAAATTAATAAGGAAACACAAGCTTTAAATTACACAATAGACCAGGTAGATTTAATTGATATTTATAGGACATTCCATTAAAAAACAGATTACACTTTTTTCTCAAGTGCACGTGAAACATTCTCCAGGGTAGATCACACCTTGGGTCACAAATCAAGCCTCAGTAAATTTAAGAAAATTGAAATCATATCAAGCATCTTTTCTGACGACAACACCACGAGATTAAAAATCAACTACAGGGGAAAAAACGTAAAAAATACAAACACTTGGAGGCTAAACAATACATTACTAAATAACGAAGAGATCACTGAAGATATCAAAGAGGAAATCAAAACATACCTAGAGAAAAATGGCAATGAAAGCATGATGATCCAAAACCAATGGGATGCAGCAAAAGCAGTTCTAAGAGGGAAGTTTATAGCAATACAAGCCTACCTCAAGAAACAACAAACATCAAAAATGAACAACCTAACTTTACACATAAAGGAACTAGAGAAAGAAGGGCAAACAAAACCCAAACTTAGTAGAAGGAAAGATATCATAAAGATCAGAGCAGAAATAAATGAAATAGAAATCAATAAAACTAAAAGCTGGTTCTTGGAGAAGATAAACAAAATTGATAAACCATTAGCCAGATTCATCACGAAAAAGAGGGAGAGGACTCAAATCAATAAAATTAGAAATGGAAAAGGAGAAGTTACAACGGACACTGCAGAAATACAAAGCATCCTAAGAGACGACTACAAGCAATTCTTTGCCAATAAAATGGGCAACCTGGAAGAAATGGACAAATTCTTGGAAAGGTATAACCTTCCAAGACTGAACCAGGAAAAAATAGAAAATATGAACAGACCAATCACAATAATGAAATTGAAACTGTGATTAAAAATCTTCCAACACACAAAAGTCCAGGACCAGACTTCACAGGTGAATTCTGTCAAACATTTAGAGAAGAACTAATATCCATCCTTCTCAAACTCTTCCAATAAATTGCAGAGGAAGGAACACTCCCAAACTCATTCTATGAGGCCACTGTCACCCTGATACCAAAACCAGACAAAGATACTCCAAAAAAAAAATTACAGACCAATATCACTGATGAATATAGATGCAAAAATCCTCAACAAAATACTAGCAAACCGAATCCAACAACACATTAAAAAGATCATACTCCCTGATCAAGTGGGATTTATCCCAAGGATGTAAGGATTCTTCAATATACACAAATCAATCAATGTGATACACCATATTAACAAATTGAAGAAGAAAAACAATATGATCATCTCAATAGATGCAGGAAAGGTTTTGACAAAATTCAACACCCATTTATGATAAAAAAAACTCTCGGAAAGTGTGCATAGAGGGAACCTACCTCAACATAATAAAGTCCATATACGACAAATCCACAGCAAACATCATTCTCAATGGTGAAAAACTGAAAGCATTTCCTCTAAGAGCAGGAACAAGACATCCTTTGTTTATGTCCACTCTCACCACTATTATTCAACATAGGTTTGGAAGTCCTAGCCACAGCAATCAGAGAAGAAAAAGAAATAAAAGGAATCCAAATTGGAAAAGAAGTAAAGCTGTCACTGTTTGCAGATGACATGATACTATACATAGATTATCCTAAAGATGCCACCAGAAAACTACTAGAGCTAATCAGTGAATTTGGTAAAGTTGCAGGTTACAAAATTAATGCACAGAAATCTCTTGTATCCCTATACACTAATGATGAAAAATCTGAAAGAGAAATTAAGGAAACATTCCCATTTACCACTGCAACAAAAAGAATAAAATACCTAGGAATAAACTTACCTAGGGAGACAAAAGACCTGTATGCAGAAAACTATAAGACACTGCTGAAAGAAATTATAGATAATACCAACAGATGGAGAGATATATCATGTTCTTGGAATGGAAGAATCAAAATTGCTAAAATGACTCTACTACCCAAAGCATATTACAGATTCAATGCAATCCCTGTCAAAGTACCAACGGACGTTTTCACATAACTAGAACAAAAAATTTCACAATTTGTGTGGAATCACAAAACACACCCTGAATAGCCAAAACAATTTTCAGAAAGAAAAACGGGGCTTCCCTGGTGGTGCAGTGGTTGAGAGTCTGCCTGCTGATGCAGGGGACACAGATTCGTGCCCCAGTTCGGGAAGATCCCACATGCTGCTCCACGGCTAGGCCCATGAGCCATGGCCACTGAGCCTGCACATCCGGAGCCTGTGCTCCACAACGGGAGAGGCCACAACAGTGAGAGGCCTGCGTACTGCAAAAAAAAAAAGAAGGAAAGAAAGAAAGAAGAACTGAGCTGGAAGAATCAGGCTCCCTGACTTCAGAGTATTCTACAAAGCTACAGTAAACAAGACAGTATGGTATTGGCACAAAGACAGAAATATAGATCAATGGAACAGGATAGACACCTCAGAGATAAACCCTCGCACCTATGGTCACCTTATCTTTGTTAAAGGAGGCAAGAATATACAATGGAGAAAAGACAGCCTCTTCAATAAGTGGTGCTGGGAAAACTGGGCAGCTACATGTAAAAGAATGAAATTAGAACACTCCCTAACACCATACACAAAAATAAACTCAAAATGGATTAGAGATCTAAATGTAAGACCAGACACTATAAAACTCTTAGAGGAAAACATAGGAAGAACACTCTTTGCCATAAATCAGAGCAAGATCTTTTTTGATCCACCTTGTAGAGTAATAGAGATAGGGAGATGCAAGAGGGAGGAGATGTCAGAACGTGTGTGTATGTATAGCTGATTTACTTTGTTATGAAGCAGAAACTAACACACCATTGTAAATCAGTTATACTCCAATAAAGATGAAAAAAATAAACAAAAATAAACAAATCAGACCTAATGAAACTTAATAGCTTTTGCAAAGCAAAGGAAACTACAAGTAAGATGAAAAGACAACCCTCAGCATGGGAGAAAATATTTGCAGATGAATCAATGGACAAATGATTAATCTCCAAAATATGCAAACAGCTCATGCAGCTCAATATTAAAGAAACAGACAACCCAATCCAAAAATGGGCAGAAGACCTAAATAGACATTTCTCCAAAGAAGACATACAGATGCCAAAAAGCACATAAAAAGCTGCTCAACATCACTAATTATTAGAGAAATGAAAAGCAAAACTACAATGAGGTATCACCTCACACCAGTTAGAATGGGCATCATCAGAAAATCTACAGACAACAAATGCTGGAGAGGGTGTGGAGAAAAGGGAACCCTCTTGCACTGTTGGTGGGAATGTAAATTGATACAGCCACTATGGAGAACAGTATGGAGGTTCCTTAAGAAACTAAAAATAGAACTACCATATGACCCAGTAATCCCACCACTGGGCATATACCCAGAGAAAGCCATAATTCAAAAAGACACATGCACCCCAATGTACATTGCAGCACTATTTACAATAGCCAGCACATGGAAGCAACCTAAATTGCCATCGACAGATGAATGGATAAAGAAGATGTGGTACATATATACAATGGAATATTACTCAGCCATAAAAAGGAACGAAACTGAGTCATTTGTAGAAACATGGGTGGATCTAGAGACTGTCATACAGAGTGAAGTAAGTCAGAAAGAGAATAACAAATATTGTATGTTAATGCATATATGTGGAATCTAGAAAAATGGTACAGATGAACTGGTTTACAGGGCAGAAATTGAGACACAGATGTAAAGAAGAAAAATATGGACACCAAGGGGGGAACATGGGGTATGTGTGTGATGAATTGGGACATTGGGATTGACATATATACACTAATATGTAAGAAATGGATAACTAATAAGAACCTGCTGTTTTTTTAAAAAAAAAAATACTCCCTGGGGACTTCCCTGGCAGTCCAGTGGTTAAAACTCTGTGCTTCCAATGCAGGGGCTATGGGTCTGATCCCTGGTCAGGGAGCTAAGATCCCACACGCTGTGTGGTGTGGCTAAAAAATATTTTAAATTTTTAAAAATTTAAATTAAAAAATGTTTTTGAATAAAAAATACTCCCTGAATTATGAATTACACTTGTCTTCCTCTCTTCAACCTAAATCCCCATGCCTCTATAACATGGACTAAAGTCATAGCCCTTTATCACTTTGTCATTAATATGCAATACCCAGCCTTTGCCCTCAAGTTTCTCTAACCTGGAATGTCCACTTGACTTCCTTGCATCCCACCCAAATCCAGCCTTTGAGTTTCAGCTCTAGTGTTTCTTCTACAGAGCTTCTGAAAACCATGCTGGTCTTCATGAAGCATCCTTGTTTGTGTAAGCTTAGATCTCACCGCCTCATTTCACACTTCATTATTTAATGCATTGCCCTCTTCTTTTATGTAATTCGCCTATTTTTCCAGTCAAGTTGCAAGTTATGGAGGCCAGATCATTTCTGTGTCCTCCGTGGTGCCCAGCATGGTGCTAATAAGCTGGGCAGATCATCAGTGTATGTGGATTGAAAGGTTTACATTTCTGATTTACAAAACCTGCTCAGGTCACATAGTAAGGGGCAAAAAAGATTTGCTGAAAGAATATAATATACGTCAAAAAACTGAACTGCAAAACTAAGTTGTGGAAATTTCCTAGAATAAAAATAAATGTATCTGGGGCTCAAACACAAGACTAAAGATTTTAGTCCTTGGCTTCTTCCATGGGCCCATCCCTCTGAGAATTCACAGTTCTTAGGCTAGAAGACTGCTAGTGTGACACAGGCCCTGGAAACATCAAACACTCCTCTCTTCAAGGTTTGAATCAGTGAAAAGAACTTGTCCTGTCATCTTAAAATGACTCTCTTGACCTCTCCATGTCACAATTCACATATGTTACTGTGCATCTTCCTGTCTGTGAAATCTTTAAGGATTCCAAGGTGTTCACTTAATAATTAAGCTGACTTAAATAAGCTTTCTAAGAAATAATTGGGATGAACATTTCAGGCAGCCAAATTACTCCTATGCTCAACCATATGAAAAAAAAATCCATCTGAAGTCACTTGGAGGGTAATACCAGGAAATCATTTTCAGCATTACAAGACATATTAAGAAGTTCAGTAGGAATAATCTACTACCTTAGATATTAGAACTACAGAATGCTTAAGGCTCTCTGCATTGCCTCCTAATAGCACTGATGAGAAAGTTATTAAGTGAATAAAATCTTCCTGCATTACACTATTACCGTCTTACAATCTTGTCATTTTACAGATGGGTTATTAATTTTATCCGTTTTCACTAAAGTAAGGAAAATAAATTTTCAAGAATATAAAAGGATGATTCATATCTTTTTCCTAATGTGTAGCATTCGTTGGCAATATGAAGACTGGAAAACTCAAAAATGATTTTTATTTATAGTATCCAAAGCATATTGATGGAATAATTATCAATTGCTAATAGAAAATGTTTATATTAAGGTATAAAATGCATAATGTATACAGTGAAGTACATATACAGCTCCATGAACTTTTACATATATATTCACCCATGTGACTACCACCCACATCGATATTTAGAACACTTCCAGCCCAGAAGAAGGCTCCTGCCTGCCTTTTCCTGGTCAAACTCTACTACCTGCCACAATGTAATCATTGTCCTGATCTCTGTCACCATTGGTTAGCTTTTCTCATTTGTGAAAATAGGTGTAAATGAAGTTTACATTGTGTATCCTTTTGTGTCTGGCTTCTTTTGCTCAACAGTCACCCATCTTGCTGTGTATATCCAGTGTGCTCTTTTTCATGTGTGGCAAAATTCCATTGGATAAGCACACCACAATATATTTATCTATCCTGTGGACATTTGGGGGCTTTCCAGTTTTTGATTATTGTGAATAAATGTGCTACAAACATTCTTGACATGTCTTTTGATGAACAGAAGTACTCATTTCTCTTGTGTGTGTATATCCAAGAGTGGGATTGTTGGCTTAAAGGTTGGGCATATTTGTGAATTGCCAAACAATTTGCTCAAATGATTGAACCGTGATACATTTTAATTCATGAATAGAATTTGTGAATCCAAGGTAACTACTGTTGAATAGTCTAAAATGTGCCTTTTGTTTCTGGTTTATTAATATGTATCGACATTTTAAAAGTATACTGTTTTACACAGGCACAAAAACTTGGCCAGCTCAAGTGTTAGATGGAATTAAAGGTGAAAGGATTTTGAAAGTTTCATTTAAAAAATTCATCTTTATAGAATGGCATTAAACAATTGGAACTATAATAAGTTCTGGCATTTAGTGTATTACTCTTTCCTTTACAGTGTTGGGAATTAATGTTTGGAGATTAAAATTAATTAATAGTAATTTAGAAAAATGTCTTAAGAAATGTGTTTGCCTTGGTCAAACAAGAATGATTTGGGCTAAAAATGATGTTTTGTTGAATGATTGGAGTTTATTCCTCCTACACCTGACAGAAATAACATTTTGATACCCCAGGCCCATGCCATTATTTTTCTATCCACTTTTATTTTGTTCTCATAAAGCTTTAAAGTATAGCGTTTTTTAAATTTTCATGTGACCAGGAATTATCTACTTGCTTTCACTGTAATTTGCCTGCATCTAATTTATCATTTCTTTTGAAAGGAAGAAGATTGATCTTTATCTGTATACAAGGGATTGACAACTGAAAAGCACTAATTTTTCTTGGCAGAGACGCACACAGAGGTCTCACGTCATTTGATTCTGAATGCAAAATAAGATGCAGTTTTGCTTTTTCTGTTTCAGTTATCTCAGGGATCTCCAGAACCAGTTGAGCCCAACTTTTTCACAGCAGATTACCATTTATTGCATCATTCATCAGGTCGAAACAGCCTATCCCCAAATTACCCAACAGGTAATGGTCTTCAACACAGGAAATCTGGCTTTCACAAAGAAATAGATTGTTTGGATCAACAGCTATCCTTAAAAGATTATTTTCAATTTAAAATGAAAATAGAGCTTATTTTGATTATCTATAGTGACAGTTGGAAGGACATACAATAGGAATTTAGAAATTCCCTGAGATTTGTTTTACACACTTGTGACACCTTCCTTGATCACTTAATACCGTAAGCAAACAGAATCTGTGTGGGTAAATTGTATTTCCTTTTACTTCTTCTTATCTGATGATGGGAAATCAAATGCCCAAAAACATCCAGGGAGATAAAAAGCAGAAATGAAGAGCTTGAATAAAACAGAAAACTTGAAACTTACCTGAAGAATCCACATCAGACACATTTAATTTTTTTTCTTTTTTGAAAATATTTCTCACAGGGAGACAACATAACATAGGGATTAAATGTATGTATTCTGTAAACCAGGATGCCTAGATTCAAATCTCAGCTCAACCACTTAGTAGCTGACCTTGAGCAAATTATTTGACCTCACTGAACCCCTGTTTTCTTGCCTGTAAAATGGGAAGAAAAATGGTAACCATCTTAGGATTATAGCAATGATCAGTGTAAATATATAAAAAGTACTTAGCCAGTAGTAGGGACTCAGCATAATGTAATTTTTCTTGTGATATTTGACCTCAGAAGAGATCTTCAAGCTACTCTGAGGTTACAGAATTCCTAAATAATTTCTGAATCCCTGTAAACTATAGTTATATCACTCAGTGGGGCAGACAGATGTGAAGCTTACTGTTAAATGAAGACTTGCCATCTACTCAGACCAAAAAAAATGCTTAATTCTGTTGTGCTTTTGAAGTTGCCTAATTTAGGCAAACCACTTCATGTACTAATTATCAAACTTTCCCTAAGTCTTGGACTCCTAGGATACAGCTAAACTGGGTAGATAGAACTTCATTTAAAAACGTCCCTGAGAAATCTGTAAGATCGAGATAAACTGTTATCTAAAGTCATTTGCTTTTATTTATTTTAAATTGAACTATAGTTGATTTATAATATTGTGTTAGTTTCAGGTGTACAGCAAAGTGATCCAGACATATATATATATATATATATATATATATATATATATATTATTCTTTTTCAGATTCTTTTCCTTTTCCATTATAGGTTATTAAAAATATTGAATATAGTTCCCAGTGCTATACAGTAAATCATTATTGTTTATATATTTTATATATAGTAGTGTGCATCTGTTAATCCCATATGCCTAATTTATCCCTCCCCCCCACCCTTTCCCCTTTGGTAACCATAGGTTTGTTTTCTATGTCTGTGAGTCTGTTTCTGTTTTGTAAATAAGTTCATATGTATTGTTTTTTAGATTCCACAGATAAGTGATATCATACAATATTTGTCGTTCTGACTTACTTCACTTAGTACGATGTGGTATATATATATACCATGGAATATTAGCCATAAAAAAGAATAAAATCTTGCCATTTGCAGCAACATGGATGGATCTAGAGATTATCATACTAAGTGAAGTAAAGTCATTTGCATCCCCCTGGGCAGGTAGGTCAGTCACAGGCCAGACTTCTTACCACAGCAGCCCTGCTGAGTGAAGAGCTCTGGTGGAAGTCTCTCAGTGGCCTGAGAGGGAGTTGACAGGCTCTTCCAGAAGCTGGATGCCCCGCCCCAGAGCAGACCAGGTGTGTCCCTGGTCATGGCAGGCTGGACAAAAGCAAAGACAGCAGAACCAGGGAGCACTTTGGGCAACACCTTTAAGCTGGGCTTGAAAAACAAGCTGCCAGCACTCACATCCTTGTGCATCCTCTTAACCTTCAACCCATTCTCTTTTCTCTCTCCTAAGTAAGTGGCAGGGGAGCTCCTGGGCCTCCATGTGATAAGTGTTGATTGACCTGAGTGGAAACTGGTCAACATTGCTTTGGGTGGTGCTGTGGTTGGTTAATGTGCTGGTATATCATACTCAGACCAAACCTCAAAAGAATTACTGTCTTCTGATTTTAAATGTATTTTATTCCCTCCTGGCAGCCATAGCCAAGGGTCAGACTTATGTTGTCCTCCTCTGGCTATTTCTGCCTTCCTCTAAGAATTTGGTTTTTTTTCTAGCATATATCTACTCTTTTTGCCTTGTGGATTAGGTTTAGTTTCTTCATCTTTTCTTTGCCTATCAGGAAGTTTGTGTTTAGAACCACTCCTCACCTATCCTTACACACACACACACACACACACACACACACACACACACACACACCCCTAACTTAATTAGTAATTTATACCATGAACAATGCCCATAAATCTTGTGTATTATTTTGTGATGGCCACAAAAGCCAGGATAATTTGGAACGTGTTTGTAAGTTCTCATCTTCAACACTAAGAAACTGACCTCTGCATGTGAGTCATAATTGCCAATAAAATCTAAGAAAACATGAACCAAATGTCAGGCTTTTCATAATTTATCTATTTCAGGTCTACCCTCCAGCTTTGATTTGGAACAGGGGATAACGTATGAACAGATGCAGGTGAGGTTTTTGCAGTGCCTCTGAATGATTTTATTTTGTTGCTTTTAATTCAATACTAACCGATTTTTTTTTCACTTTAGATTATGATTGAAGAAGTCCTAGAGGAAAGTGGTTATTACAATTTTACTTCTAACAGGTGAGATATAGAAATGTGAAAATTCAATTTAGACCATTGTATATTAGATCTAATTTCTCTATCCTTGATTCCAGAGGTTTTCCCAGACCTTCTATTTTAAACACTTTTGTAAAATAGCTTAGACTTGATACAACTGTGAGTAGAATGTATGTTGACCATCTTTTGTATGGATGCAGCTGCTGTATTCTTGGTTGAAAAAGAAAGGGTGATCACTTAGTAGTAATTTACTCCTACATAATGAAATGGAAAAGTATTTCTACATTGGTTTTTTTTTTTAATTAAACATGTTTGTCCCGTATTGGAAGAGCTGAAACTCAAATGTCCATGACTAAACTCTAACAATTATTTGTATAGAATGCAAGGGGGAAAATGCAACTAAACAAAGAATCACTTCTGGTGAATTTAAGATATGTTTGTGGGAAAGGGATTTGTTGTTATATGTTCCCATTTGCTTACCCTAAATAAGAAACTGCAGTTTACTGGGGCTGTGTGTTATCTTCTAAAATAATCATTATTGGTGCTCTAAAAATATACTCTTATTTTATCAATTTCATTCAGTTATGGATTCCTGCAATTTTACTGTTGGGCACAGTTTAGGGCACAAAGATTTGAGTACAATTAGTTTGAGAGGCAATCCCAAGAAATTCTGGTAAGGGATTGAAGAAATAATTCAATAAAGGTTTCATTTTCAAGTAAGTTACCATTTTGGTGGTTGGAGCTTGATCCCATTGTGGAAATCTGAGAGCCAGTGGAGAACATGTACCTCAATTCTCCCACTTATGGACTGAGGGAGCTGGGATGGTATTTATCTCTAATTTCCATTAGTCATCATTTAAGGCCTTTTTCCCTGGAGGATGTTAGTTCCCTGGCATTTCTGGCCTTCTGTAAGGGTGGACAAAGCAGATTCTAGAGACCAGAGATATCCTCAGGAAAAGAAACGCAGGTGCTGGCCGTAGGAAATCAGGCCAGCATGCTTTGAAGGGCTTTGAATGAGGGGATATGGGCGCTGACAATGTCTGCTATATATGAGCTGTCTCTTGACTTTTCCAAGGAGCCCAGTCATAACAGAAGCATCAAATTGACCATGAGTAACTACTTACACATCCTATATGGCCAAAGTTGCTTTAGGAGGCATAGTCCTGTGGAGTTTGTTTTCCCTAAGTGACCTTTTCTACCTGAAGGAATAGCCTTCCTGTCTAGCTAATGAAGCTATCTGTTGACCACTATTTAAATTATTCTAGAAATCTTCCCCAAAGATAACTGTTAGCCATGGAAAGAGAAAGAAGTCTCCAGAACATTCTATTAAGGTCATTATATGGAAATTGGAATCTTTTTTGAGCTTAGGTTAGCCTTTTTTTCCCCTGTTTCAATGAGTTGCTCTTATGAATCACAGATAAGATTATTCAGCTGCTTGCTCTTTTGGCTTGATAATATATTTCCAAAATACTACCTTTGTACATTTAGTCCTGTTGTGATTTGTAACTTCAGAGAAATGATGAGTAATTCTCATTTTCCAAAGGTATACTGTTAATAGAAATCACCATCTCCATAATCACTCTTCTCCCCCCCATCCCTGGAGGGATTTTGAGTTTCCATTTTTTCCTCTTGATCTGAGTACATCCAGCCTTCCATGGATAGTATGAATGTCTCTGTTCTTGACTCTTGGCAACTTATTATTTCAAGTGCCATTGGCTTGTAGTGGGGCAAAAGTCATGCTTATCATTTTTTTAATCACATTTTCTCAGAGACTCAGGATCATGGGCAATGGGTGTCTTAAAATTTTTGCAGAAAATCAGCTAAATATAATGAAAAACCAGGGGTGTAAGGAACTTAGGGAAGCTCTTATAAGAGCTCTTATTTTTCCTTTTTTAGAAAGAGTAATTCCAGTCTTATTTTGAAATTTATGGTTATCCTTTTCAATTCTACAATTATTAAGTTTTTAAAAAATCAAACATTACTTCTACTTTCAAAGACATATTCCTGTATTAAAAGAAATTGCAGATTTTCTTCTTATGGTAAATAGACAATAAGAGGCCTAATGACAAAGGTGAAAAATTATTTACAGTTATATTCAGAATTGTGAATATAATATGAAGATATGATTTAAATGATCAAGTTAAAGTAATATATGATGGAAATGACATCAAATTTTCTTAAAATGTTCCAAATTATAATGAATCATCCATTTAAAAATCCATATCCAAATTATAATGAATCATCCATTTAAAAATCCATATAACCATGATACTCCCTTTTCAGTTCCTAATAGCAGTGATAGAATATATAATTGGGGGAGACAGTTTTCATGGTTTACCAGTAAAAATAACCCTTGTTTGTGCTTAAAGCCATTACTTGTTTACCGAAGTTCCCAATTAGTTTCCAAGAAGTAAGTCAGGCTCCACATAGAAGTACCTAATACTTCACAAACTGAAAGTGCACATAATTCCAAATATGAATCAGATCAGCTGTGACAGTCATGATTTTTCCGTACTCAAAGGATAGAGGATACTAAATATCACAGGACGTGTAGAGGTAATTAGAATCAGTACTTAGAATCAGTAGAGTGTATTTTCCCAAATAGGTTTTGTAAATAGCCAATATTATCAAAGATGATAATAGATGTTACATGAAAAATAAAGTTCCATGACCAAATATATTTGGAAAACCCTGAATGTACATTTTTCCATTTTTGGAGAATGTTGACACACAGGACTATATTGAAAACTTTGAGATATACTTTAGGAAAGAAGTCTGTTGACCTTGTTTACCCAGTGATTTTTCATCTTTTACTTGGAACACAAGTTGAGAAAACCTTCCCTAGCAATGTGGTTTGAAATAAGAAACTTTGTTTTAACTCCTCCACCAGTATCTAGTCAGATCTGCTATTGTTCTCATAATAATCATCATCATCTTAATTGTCATCGTAACCATCATTGCAAAATATTATTAAATGATCTTGATTAATAACCATGCAAAGGGAATTACATACATAAGTCCTGTATTACTCAAGCTTACAACTTAAGACTGTCAGTTCAAGCCTATACACACATCTACAAAACATCCAGACAGCAGCTAAAGCATTAAGCCAAGACATGGCACATTTCAGCTTAAATCATAGGGTTTATGTTTAGTTAGGGATAGAGAGATGTCATTTTCAAATGGAAAGTCTAAGGATAAGGCCATTATCTAGCTATTAGCTGTCTTTGGGGAAGATATCTAGAACTGTTTAAGCAATGGTGAGACTGCTTGGGCAGTTGGTAGGAAGAATGTCTCAGGCACAACATACTGCATTAGTTAAAGAAAGTGGTAACAGAAATAGAAACAGCAGCAAGGAGCCCTAACCCAAATGAGGGATTTGGGAAGGGGAAATAGGACTGAGTTGAGAGTGCAAGGAAAATGAAACAAGATCAAAACAAACTAGGCCAGCCCCAGGTGGGCTCTATTTGTGGTCATTTTCAGGGATGTATGATTACCTATATTTTGCACACATTAATATTTAGCTTCCTTACAAGAAGGATACAGCCTGGCGTGCCTTCATTTTATCATTGTTGTAGTGAGAGTAAAACTGTTGAGCTTTGTGAGTGAATAGATGACCAGCATACCATTCTTATATACTTAGGGGCACATATTAATATCTTACTTTGTAACAATGAAATATGTGTTGAGAGAAAAAGAAATCTACATTGAATCAGCTTGCATTGCTTTAAAATAGGCATTTAATGTACAGGTTACTTTGGATGGGTATTAATTTTTCCACTGTAGGGTTATTAGTTCCTATTAAGTTTATAATTTGAGAAAGAAAATGTTAGCACTGAACTTCAGCAAAAGGCAATTTTCTAAAAATCTCCCCATTCTATTATTTTTAGAATCACCTTTTTATTCATTGTGATTTATTTATTTATATACCTGAGCTACTGCTTTTGAAATTGAATATGTGAACTAAAATATTTGAGACTGTAGAGAACTCCTTCCACTTCTGAATCTTCTAGGTATCACTCCTATCCATGGGGGACCAAGAATCACCCAACCAAAAGATGAAAATGCTGCATTTTGAATGGACTTGGTTTTCCCAGTGAAGATCAAGTTCTGGACTTCAACCACTACTGGCAAGATGCCCAAAGATTGGGTGCTTCTAAAAGAGTGTGGGAGAGAAAAGACCAACATGCCATGGTGCCTGCAGGACCTCTTTCTGGAGGTCCGGTGCTAAGAGGCTTCATCCTTGGGACACATTTATACAGGATGACAGGGCTCCCAGTGTGCTTCTGGGAGAAAATGCTGCAAAATTCATCTGTAAGAAGAAAACCCACTCCTTGCAGAACTTTCCTCCAAGTTAAAAAAAAATACTTGTCATATTTCTCAAAGGAATCTACTTAGAATTGCTGAAACTATGTTTAAAGGCATCTAGCCTTCTATGTATAAAAGATAGTTTTAGATAGAGAAAATGATAAACTCAGAGCAGTAATATATTGGGTGATTCACTGTATCCCTCAATTTTTTTAATCTTAAAAGAAATTCAGAATATGTGATCAAATTATTTTGTAGTTTTATTTGTTTTATTTTTTAATGAAAGGATTGCTTTTCTCTTAACCAGTTGGGTACTAGTGGTCTTGAACCGTATTTGTAACCTTGCATAGCCTCTGGGAATAACTGTCAAATTGGCATATTTAAGCTAAGAATGTATTGATGTATAGTTTGTGTATATGTATATATGCATAGGGGGAGGAAAGAGGTTTTGATTAGGCTAATGCTTTGCTGCTAATCAAAATCATAGTGTTTTTAGGGCACTTTGAAGACTCATAGAGTCTATGAAAGAGATGCAATATTCCATATTCTAAGTCCCTCCTAACTGAAATTACCAACATTGCTTTTAAATTTTTATTGTTTGAGAATTTGAAATGAAAATAATTATATAATAAAATATAAATGTCTTCTTTATTCATTGAAACGTCTCTAGAAAAGAGAACTCAGAACACCAAAACAGTGTCCCATTCCTGTGTGGGGATAATTTATTGTGAAAATTCTCTAGATTCTTATGGGGCTAAAATCTCTTCAACTGGCTTCTTATAACTGGTATAATGTCAAGAAATTATTGCCAAATCAGACTGCACTTCTAACTACTTAAAGAAGATTTTAAGTCTATATAATTAGTAATCTGAAAGCTGAAATTATGCTTTTTATTTGCCTCTCACTAGGTTCTATCTTATTTACTTTGATATATTTTTAGTATGAGCAAACAAAATTTAGTACCGTGGTTGAAACACAATAATCTTTTCTATAGTATGGAAAAATGTCTTAATGTGAATCCATACTATTTTTACAATTAGTATGTTTAGTACTTAATTTATATCCTATTCTCTTTAACTCATTCCTTTGAAAATTACCAGTGAATCCTTGTCTTTAAGCCAAATTAATAATTACAAACACACTGTAATTTAAAGTAATAGATGAGAATACAGCAATGAAAAATTTCAGTTTTAGCTTTCAATCAAATTCATCCACATGTGAAATTTACATGTGAAGTCAAAAGGCTATGATATATTTGATTTAAACCAGGAAAAATTCTATTTCTATTCCAGCTTAACTTGAACCTGCACAATTATATATTATCTCTTTTCATGTATGGAATGGGCACATGTCCTTATTGTACAGGAGGCACAGGCCTAGAGGGGCACAAATTTTCATTGTGATAGAAGCCAGTACTTAGAAACAAACCAAGCTATAGGGTGAAAGTTTGAACTATAAAGTTCTTCTCAAATGGTATAGAAAAGCATAGTATTCAGAGGTCACACCTTGGTAAGAAAAGATAAATTGCTTATTTGAAGGTGTTCTTAAATACATAAAAAAATTTTTTAACATCTTTATTGGAGTATAATTGCTTTACAATGGTGTGTTAGTTTCTGCTTTATAACAAAGTGAATCAGTTATACATATATGTATGTTCCCATATCTCTTCCCTCTTGCATCTCCCTCCCTCCCACCCAGCCCATCCCACCCCTCTAGGTGGTCACAAAGCACCGAGCTGATCTCCCTGTGCTTTAATGCATAAAATTTTAAATGCATACCTTATTGACCAGAAAGGGAGCAAAATGTTTTCAGCTAACTCTTCTAGAACATACAAATGGCATGTATTATGCTAGAAGTTAGTAAGAATTAACAAAAATAAGCAAACAAATGTCTTTTTCAACAGCAGCTTTAGGTCCATCAACTCTAAGCTGATAGATGCATTCTTTTGCCAAAATGATATATTCTTAAACTACCACAGTCAGTGAATCAGCATCCTCCCAGTGCAAGGCCAAGACTTTAAAGGAATGTTAGGCACTGGTAAAGGAAGCATTTTGTGCAGGGGGTCACATCCCAGCAAGGAGGTTAACAAGGAGCCCCTTCCCCTCACAGTAAAACAATGATCTTTTTTGTTTTTTTAACTATCTAAACTGTCTTCTAGCACAAAGAAGTTGTTACTTGAACTTAATAGGCCTCAATCTTTTCCTGATTGCATTTCAATTTTTTCTCTTTATTTTGTATAATTTTTAAGTTCTTTGTTGTGCAATGAAATCCCTGTGAATTCATCTAATTCTAAGTCGCTGAATATTTGTATGGGACAGAATATGAATCAGCCTTCTCAGATCATTTTTGATATACAAAATACTTGTTGATTTTGTTTTGACTTCCCTGGTGGTGGAGTGGTTAAGAATCCTCCTGCCAATGCAGGGGCACGGGTTCGATCCCTGGTCCGGGAAGATCCCACATGCTGCAGAGCAACTAAGCCTGTACGCCACAACTACTGAGCCTGCGCTCCTAAAGCCCGTGCTCCGCAACAAGAGGAGCCACTGCAATGAGACGCCCTTGCATCACAATGAAGAGTAGCCCCCGCTCACTGCAACTAGAGAAAGCCCATGCACAGCAATGAAGACCCAATGCAGCCAAAATTTTTAAAACTAAATTTTAAAAATTAAAAATTAAATTTAAAAATATATTGTGAAAAAAAAAGCTGTATCTGAATATGTGTACTTGAAATTGTCATTTCCTTTTTAAAAGCAGAATATTTCATTCTCGGGGAAGTGACTGCAGCAGGCATATGTGCTTACTGTTTGTTAACTTTATCTTCTTCCAGACGTGTGATATTTAATTAGAGATCTTCAGAGAATAGTGACATGTACACTAGACCCTGAGCTCATAGATGCATTTCAGAAACTTTCTGGGAAAACAAACACTACTGAGTTTTGTGTGGACATCTATGTGGTTCTGGGTGGTATGTGTACGTTTATTTTGGCATTCTAAAGCAGAACTTAATTAAGAAACATTGTTATGAAGTTTACCCAAATGATGGAACTGAATTGGAGTTAAGGTCTTCCTAGAGATACCATCTATGACTTATTAAATACTATGAATTTTGATGTTCAAAAACTAACATAGGACTTGTTGATTATGTACAATCCCAGCAATATCATCAATTAATCACCATTTGTATTTAAGATGTGTGACGGTGAAAACATTGCTTAGTGAATTCCATCAGTATTAATATGTATAGAATCCACATCCTTCTTTTTGATATGCTGAATTGAAAAAATATTTATTGCTACTTCTCTCTTTTGTTGGGAACGGTGAGGAGCCATGTACGTCAAATATGCTGGATTCCTTTAGAAATGGCTTCAGCTTCTGTCTGAAGGCAGGAAAACCTTTTTAAACCTACTTTTATTGTTTTTCCCTTTACTTTATTTATGGTGTATATTCACGAGCACAGAAATCAACTGGAGAGACAATGCACGGGCATCAGAACTGACACAGTTTCTCAGCACGTTAGAGATACAGCTATGAAGGACTCCCAAGCGAGGGAACCTCAAATCTTCTGTGTGCCAACCTGGACTCTTTGGATGAAATTCCATCCAAACATGAAATTCTTCATGTTTGACAATTAAATGGGGTAACAAGTTATTTTACATATACCTTTATGGTATCTTTCAGATTGTATCCTTTGATGGAAATTTACAAAGCTTTTGGATAGGTTATTTTTCCAATTGAAATGTGCTGCTATCAGTGTGCTCAACCCTTAAATGCTGTTTTCCATATGATAGGAAGACACAAAGGTCTCAGGGGAACACCTTTGTGATAAATTGTTATATGTGTCATTACAGTTAAATTGTATATTATAAATATTATTGTTATGGTTAATTACAATCCTGCTGTGATGTTTTGAAATTTGAAAAAGGGACAGGAAAGATTTTATGACTTTGACAGGATGACTGATGGATATTGCAAATTTTCATGCTCTCTGGGACTATGGGTGATAGTTGTTTTTAAAAATGAAGATTGGGCTTCCCTGGTGGCGC
>RJWK010008715.1:25043-47108 GCA_004363435.1 Platanista minor
GAGATAGCAAAATTATATTACAGCAAATATGTGATTCTTTAAGTATTAACATGTGGAAGTAGCCTACCTTGTTTCTCCTAAACAAGGATGGAAGTTATGTCTTTAGAGAAGTTACTGTCATTTTCATAGGTAATCAACAAGTCTGAAGAGGTGCTTGGAATTGACCTGGTGAACTCACAAATGAAAAATTAGCTGTTTTTGCAAATGTGACAAACTGTTTCCAAAAAAAACAAGTAGAAAGAGGTTTGAACTAGAAATAACAAACCAAGAGGAACAAATGTTTTAAGGCCTTAGCACATTTAAGCCAGACTGAAAGGATCTCATAAAATATTCTTAACATATGATTTAGTTCTACATTTCAAGCACCAGTTGAGTCAGGGTTCTGAAAAAGAATTATAAGTCTTATAAATGGCATTACATTTTAGCTTTCTTTGCCCTCCATGTCCTCTGTGTTTACCTCACGAATTTTGAAAGAAATGGAGCTGGTTCAGGGATACCTCAAGTCCAGAAGGAATAGATGAACTGTTTGGATGAGCCCAACATTAACACTGAGAGAAGTGAATAAATGCAAGTACTCAGAAGTGAAATCCCAACTTGCCAAAGAGGAAAGGTGAAGCTTTCAAGGAGGTGAGATGATCCCCAGGTAAAAACTGCTTTGAGAAGTCAGAGGGCAAGTAGAAGACCAGTGGTTCCCCAGTGCCTGGCATCACCCAGCAGGCTGGTCACCAGGTGGTGAGCAGTTGGCAAGGGACCGGAGAGCTCCAGGATTTGAATGATTCCTGCTGCGGGGTCTTCTGGAGGTAGCTGATCACACCTTTCCCCAGTGTGCATTGGACTGTTACCTCAGCACTGTCTCAGGTAAGCTGACCACCCAGAGTAGTAGCAGATGGCCCCCAGTAACTTGTCCTTAGGAGAGGGTCCCTGTGAAGCATTCTAAAGGAACAGCTTTATCTGCCAGTAAGTGAACATGGTTCTCCCCTGAGGACCATGTTTTCTTCCCCATCTTTCATCCATGGTCTCAGGCCCATTTCATCTGACAGTGCAAGAATATTACAAGAAATCTATATGGAACTTAAATGCAAGCAGACTTGCATGTGGTTATACTTAGCTAAATTAGAAAAGAAATACTTCAAGGTACTTCAGTTGTTTGCAAGTAAACCAGTTGATAAATAGGCTGTGGAAAGATTCCATCTCTTTACTCTTCTAAAATGGAAAACAAAAATCACTTAAAAGCTTACTTATATCTACAAAAATTGTTGCTGAGATTTTGATAGGAATTGTAACCTTGTACTATTTTTAGGAATTCACATCTTTAACACGTAGTTTTCTAATTCATGAATTCAGTAAGTCTCTTTGTTTATTGAGATTTCCTTTGATTTCTTTCATCAGATTTGTGTAGTTTCAAGATGCATGCTTTGTTAGACTTACCCCTATTTCAGTTTCTTTTGAATGGTTGTAAGTTTGAATGGTTAAAAATTATTTTAAAGAAAATTAGTATCAAGAAAATCACTTAAAAGAAAAATCTTTTGAATGCATTTTGTCTATTGACATTTAGTGGATCAAAACTGAGTTATAATGTTTCCTGTATTCTCTTTTTCCCACTGGTGAGTTTGTGAGGATCAAAAAGAAGTGCAACCCCTAATCTCATGTTGCACAGAGCTTCTAGTTTCTGGACAGCTCTGGGTCTGAGACGAAGGCCTGTGCCCACAGAATGGGAGAGTACTTCTAGTTTGTTCTGAGCCTCAAAGACAGCATCTTCTTCTTGCCAGCCCCATCCCCAGACCTTTCTCCTGTCTCCACACGCCCTCTCACCATTCCTGCCAGAGGAACAGGCTGTCACCAGGTTTCCTGCAGGGAAGGAGGATGCTTGTGGCTCTATGAAGATCTGTGACATTGAGGGACAGTGGGCTACTCTGCAGGGGACTCTGTCCTCCTGTGTGAGCACCGAGGCTCCAAGGTGAGATTGGAGGCCTTGGAAGAGAAGAAAAATGGGATGGTTCTGTAAAAGATGCAATCAGCCTTTATCTTTGCTGTCACTTAAACTCTGTAAAATGCTAAAGAAAATTTAAAATGTATTTTTAACCTTATTGGAAAAAAATTTCTCTTCTATCAAGAGTTGATAACAAGTGGTCATATTTTTCTCTCAGCAGCTCCCTCAGTCTCTGCTTTTATGCTTTTAAGTGTTTTGATTTTTTTAAAAAAGTTCCAAGCAGGCAATCACGTATGTGTCCAAGCTCAAATATGTCCTGAAACAATGGAATGCATAGCATTTATCTGTTGTTACAAATGGTACAATCAGGCACCTTAAACTTAGTGACTTAAACTGACAAGAATTTATTCTCTAGCCAGTGGGTCAGCTGGGTGATGTTCTGCTGGTTTGAGCAGGTCTCCCTCATGTGTCTATGATCAGCTGGCTGGTTGTTGGGGTCTGACTGGTCTAGGATGGACCCAGAGAGGACAGGGTAGCTCTCCTCCATGTGTCCCTCACATCCCTCCAGTAACCTAGATGTATTGTTTTTGTGCTGGTAGCAAGAGTTAAAGAATATCGAAATACAAGACTCCTTTGTCAAGCCTCTGCTTACATCAAGTTTTCCCCATTCCACTGGCTAAATCAGATAACATGTTCAAATCCAACCTTAGTGTGGGCAGTTGTATCAGGTTTTTATGCTGTATAACAAATTGCTATACACTTAGAAGTTGGAAGGTACACTTTTTTTTTTCTCTCACAATTTCTGGAGGTCAGAAATTTGAGCACACCTCAAGTGAGTTCTCTCATAGCCTGGAATCAAAGTGTGGGCCAGGGGCTAGGGTCTCATCAGAGCCTTGGGATCCTCTCCCAAGCTCATGTGATTTTTGACAGACTTGAGTTCCTTGTGTTTGTAGGATAAGGTCTCAGTAATTGAATGCTGCCTGTAGTCCCCTGCCTGGTGGCCCTTTCTATAGACAAGACAGTTCACATCAAGGCAGCTTGCTCCTTCAAGACCAGTAGGAAAGTCAGTCTCCCTCTCTCTGTCTGTCTGTATCTCTCTCTCTCTCTCTCTCTCTCTCATTAAGACAGTTTTATAATATAACCAAGTCAAGGGAGTGACAGTCCATCACTTTTACCATATTCTAGTGGTTATAAGCAAGTCACAGGTGTAGCCTACACACAAGGGGAAGGGATTATACAATAGAACGAATGATTGGGGTCACCTTAGGATGTCTGTCACAAAGAGAAATACCAAAGCCACAGATACAGGTAGACCTGAAAAACTGGGGTCATGAAATATGAAACATCACAATATCAAAATACCTGGAGAAGGAAGAATTGTGTGAGATAGTCTCATGAAAATGACCTCAGGCTACAGGATCTGAATTCTAGAACATTTCCAGTCCCTGTCCCAAGATTCAGTTAGATGCCTTCAACAGGCTATTTGAAAAACAGATCTAATCCAGAAAATAGACAAACCAACCTCAGTCACTGACATGAGAAGCAGGAACGGAAATTCTACTTCTTCCAGAAGCCAGAGGGGCTTTCAGTAGCATTACAGTTAACATCCCCCACATACTTCTACCTTGATGCAGTGTGCTTGATTTAATCCTTTATCAAATGGGAACAAATTGATTGTTCTCAGTAATTATGTTTTTATGGCAGAGAACAGGAATTAAATAAGTGAGTTATAGAATATAGCTCTATATAGCTACAAATTGCAATCTTAAAAACTACCTCATAAAAAATGAATAGAGGAAAATGTCTCCCAAACTTAAAGATTCTTCCTCTTTTCTCAAGATTAAGTGTATATAATTTTATATTCATTTCACTTTTTATATGAAACTGCCCTTATAACACCGATTTGCTGTCATACTATAAAGACTAAATGTCATGAATTAATTGTATACATGCACTGTTTTTGTCTCTTGAACCATGCAGACATTGTAACCATTTTGGTATGTGCAAAACATTGTTTATATAACTCAGAAAATTTGTTGCAATTTTCCTAATGAACATATAGGTATAAATATTGTGAATTGCTCAAGAATCAAATTACTTAAAGTCTAAATTTATTTGCACATGGAAAAAGAAGTAAAGTTGATTAAGGATTTGGTCCCTTGGCTCACATAGACTTGGGTTTGAATGCCAGCTCCATGATTTTCTACTTGGATGACTTCAGACCAAGGACTTAAAATTTCTAAGGTTTAGCTTCCACATCTATATAATGGCGATAATAGTAGATTCCACTTTAAAAGGTTACAGAATCTAGACTTGATGCAAGAGCTAAGCACTACAATAGGAGTAAGCCACTCAGTACAGTATCAGCCAGACTCCACGCAGGCCCCACAGACCCAGGGCCCTCAGACTATTTCTGTGTGTATGGCCTCCTGATGCACTTTCTCTCCCGACAGCCTGCATGTGTGAGGATCTGTCCTTAGGGAACTTGCTAGAACCCATTTTGCCTGCTGGCATTGGTAACACCTGGTACAAGGAAGCAAATCCTCCAGCACTCTCACCTCTGACTGAGATAGCTCTTCACTCTTTCACAGTTCCCTGCACCACCAAGTCAAAGCCACCCTCCACAGCACTGTGCCTGCCTCCCGTCCTGCCCCTATCTCACCTCTCCTCTCACAGTTTCCCTGGTAACACCTCCTGAAGAATGTGTCCCACATCTCAGGACACGCTTCTGGGAAAGCCCCCATAAGACACTGGCAGAATATAAAAGGCCAAATTAATATTAGCTTAAATTTTTTGTGACAAAGAGTGGATTGACAATCACTTAATGGTACACATGCCCAAGGAAATGATTCATTGATTGATGTCACTGTGGGGTGTCTTGGTATAGCATCCCCATTAAGCAGGAATTAAGCTGGGCATAATGATCTGATGGTTGGGACCACACTCCCTGCCTCCTGTAGCTGTCGGTGGTATAACAGAAATCAGCAGCAGAAAGAAAGAATAAACTAACAGTCCACAGCACCTCCCTAGCCTCCTAAAGTAACTTGGAGACATTCCTTCCTGCCCGTGGGTAACCAGCTACCTCTCTCTGTGATTTATTTTTATACTTTAGATAAAGTCAAGATCATCTTCTGCCTTTCCAAAAAATGAATTCTCATGACAGATATATATAACTTTTAGCATGAAATACATAACAAATGACTACTAAATCTCTTCAAATTGTCAACTGAAAAGAGTGCACAATGTGAGAGTTGTGAATTAACCTTTACTTGGGGCAAAATGAGGACTATAGTCCAGAGACAGCATTTCAGATAGCACTCAGAAACTGCTCCAAAGCAGTAGGAGGGAAGGTCAGTATACATGTGATTTTGGTGAAGGGGGTGGGGTACATGCCATCAAGCACATATTTATGCAGAAGGTTTCTGCTAGTCTCGTGAAGGTTACTGCTAGTCATGAAGAGCAGACATCACCGGAAGGATTTTAGTGCTTTACCAGCTATGAGAAGATGCAAGAATTGGGCTCATAAAATATTCTCCTGAAAATATCTAACTATCAGAAGACCTGTTCTGCAAGTTTTTCCCAGAGCACAGAGTGCCTCCTTCCTGATCTCCACCCTAAACTCCTTTCAGGGTGTGTTTAAGGTCAGCAGCTACAGCAGCTCATTATTTGATCCTTGTAGACGTAGATGGCAGAGATGGCAAGTGCCAATTTTTAGTTGGCAAAATGCTTGCCAGCATTGTTATGGAACAAAACTTAAGTCCGCCCACCAATATATTGACACTGGGAAACTGCAGCATTTATTGCAGTGTGCCAAGCAAGAAGTCCAGGTAGCTAGTGCTCAAAACGTCCAAACTCCCCAATGGGTTGCAGCAAAGCATTTTTAAAAGCCATGTGAAGGAGAGGGGTCACAGTGTGTGTGATCAGCTTGTGCACAATTCTCTGATTGGTTGATGGTGAGGTAACAGGGCATTAACATTGTAACAAGGGTTAACATTATCAATCCTTAGGCTCCAGTAGGTCTGGGGGCTATGTGCTCATGGTCATCAAGTAGTTAACATTTTCCATTTGGTGGGGGTTTTCACATCTGTAAGACAACTCAGGAAATGTGCATCAGATACTGTGGTTTAGGTACTTCAGAGAGGAGCTAACGCAGAGGATACAGGTGAGCGGTCTGCCCCAGGAAGTTCCCACAGGGTCCTGCTCAGTTACAACATCTCTGGTAAGCTACACATTAAGAACATTGGAAAATTTTCTATGACAATCTTCAGAGATTGTCATGTTCCCTTTTGTTCCTGTGTCACCTGCCTGGTTGGGCCTCATCATCAGTAACACCATTAAAGCTTTGACAACAGGTGCTCCAGTTTGGAAAGTGTATTCCAAAGTCAGTGGTGCAGAAAGGCAGGGAGTGATACTGAAGTACTTGTTCAAAATCTGCTTGCTCCCTGGGCACATATGTGAAGAGGAAAATCACTCACTTGTGGCCATGCTCTTAAAGCAATCAGTAGGAAAGGTAGGAAGTAGACTCCCTACACTTGCCTTCCTCCCAGCACAGCACAGCACACACACACACACACACACACACACACACACACACACACACACACACACAACTCTTCTGGGAAAGTGTGTAATATGCTGCTTGGTCCTGCTAGACATTGAGGCTTCCTGGAAAAGTTTCTTTTCCTCATTGGAAAGTACAGAGTTTTGGCCCCAGTGTTACCTGATAAACACTGTTGTAGCCCATATTCTCTTGGTTGCAAAATGGTCTCTGTGAGTACAAGTCATTTTCCATGAAACAACCTTTGACTTTCAATTCCTGCTAGGTCCTCATCCCTCAGCATTTGTTAGTAATTAGGCCAACCACATGGGACGATTGGACTCAAACTAACGTTCAGTTTTCCTTGTCACACTGATAGGCAGGCCGCAGGTTCAAGGCAGCGTTGCTCAAAGCGGTGCTTTAAGTCTAGGAAGCGTTTCTGTTGTCTTAGGAAACGGGTATATGCCCTAGAATCCAAGCTGTAAACGTCGGACTGCCCGTCCCTTCTGGGACGTGTGAGAACTGTTCAGTTGTGCACAATGAAATGACGAAAGAAGCGCAGTGAAGGGCTCCTTTTGTTAAACCGCTAGAAGGTGGTAAGTTGAAACAACTCAAGTATCTCCCCTCTAACGCACCTTGAAGGAAAAAAACAGAGAACGAAAGCGCAGGGAGAATGCTCTGTTGTCCCTTTGGAAAGGAAGAATTGAAGGGAAACCTTATTTTCCTCGTTGGGATCTAGAGAGGTGCAGGCTCAGTTCTCCCCGAGAAACACTGTTGTTGAACATCTTCAATTCCTGACCCAATTGTCACTGTGACGACGTGAGTTTCTGGGAAAGAAACTTGGGAGTTGTCATTCCTTGGAAGGTGCTCATTCTTCGGTAATCTTCAGGGACTGGGCCAACCACATGGGACCTCTAGCCTGCAGCGAACCTTCATGTTTTCCCATGGCAGAGGGAGGCATGCAACAGATGCCATAGAGCCTTAGTCCCTGTGGTTCTTGAAATCTTAGAAGCATATCTGCTCTCTGTTGATTCTCGGGTCGACCCAACGATTACAAATGCAGAAAAAGGACCTCCTGTGTCTTCGGGGAGCTTTGAGCCATCTACCGTAGAGAACAACTAGATGCCGAATGATGGGCAGTGAAGGGCTTCTTTGATTAGACCACTAGTTTACGATAGCTTGAAAGCAACACAGTTACCAGCGTTCCACGCTGTCCTTCTTGCCAACGGTGTCTCCACTCTTGAGGAACCCTGAGCTGCAAGGAAAAGTACAAGTGGCCTACCATTGCTTCTGTGTCCTAAACCGTGACGTGTGTCTCCCTCAAGTGGCAACTACACTTTACGAGCAGCTTCAAAATTTACAGTGTTTCCCTTAACTGATAGGTATTCGGGAGAAACGTCGTCACCTAGCCTTAACTAAGCCATCACGTAGATATCTTTGCACCGCAGTCACGACTCCCAGCATGGCAATCGTTACTAATTTCATGATCCAGTGGGTCCACTGGATGGAGAAGAGAGGGTCAGAATCAACTCAGTGATATGCTGATTGGACCGGATGGATATCGCGGTTTCCAGGAAAAGTTTATTTTCTTCATTGGAAAGTGGAGAGTTTTGACCTCTGTGTTACCTGGTAAACACAGTTGTTGCCCATCTTCTCTTAGTTGCAAAATTGTTTCTGTGAGGAGAAGTTATTTTCCATGTAACAACACTTTGCTTTCAATTCCTGCAAGGTCCTCATCCCTCAGCATTTGTCAGTAATTAGGCCAACCACAAGGGACGACTGGAATCAAACTAACGTTAAGTTTTCCTTGTCACACTTGATAGGCAGGCCACAGTTTCAAGGCAGCGCTGGTCAAAGCGGCAATTTGAATCTAGGAAGCATTTCTGTTGTCTTCAACACTGGAGTCTTCCCTAGGATTCAAGATGTAAACGACGGAGTGCCAGTCCTTTCTGGGACGTGTGAGCAATGTTCAGTTGAGGACAACGGTATGTGGAAAGAAGGGCAGTGGGAGGCTCCTTTTGTTAAACCTCTAGAAGTTGGAAAGTTGAAACTTCTCAAGTATGTCCCTTGAAAGGCAACTTGGAGGTACAAAACAGAGAACGAAAGCACAGGGAGAATGCTCTGTGGTCCCTTTGGAAAGGAAGACTTGAAGGAAACTTTATTTTCCTCCTTGGGATCTAGAGAGTTACAAGCTCAGTTCTCCATGAGAAAGGCTGTTGTTGCACATCTACTCTTAGAGACCCAATTGCCCCTGAGACGACGTGAGTTTCTGGGAAAGAAACTTGGGAGTTGCCATTCCTTGGAAGGTGCTCATTCTTCGGTAATCTTCAGGGACTGGGCCAAGCACATGGGACCTCTAGCCTCCAGCAAAGCTTCATGTTTTCCCATGACAGAGGGGGGCATGCAACAGATGCCATAGAGCCTTAATCCCTGTGGTTCCTGAAATCTTAGAAGCATATCTGCTCTCTGTTGATTCTCGGGTAGACCCAACGTTTCCAAACGTAGAAAAGGGACCTCCTGTGTCTTCGGAGAGCTTTGAGCCATCTACCGTAGAGAACAACTAGATGCCGAGTGCTGGGCAGTGAAGGGTTTCTTTGATTAGACCACTAGTTTGCAATAGCTTGAAAGCAACACAGTTACCAGTGTTCTACACTGTCCTTCTTGCCAATGGTGTCTCCACTCTTGAGGAACACTGAGCTGCAAGGAAAAGTACAAGTGGCCTACCATTTCTTCCGGTCCTAAACTGTGACGTGTGTCTCCCTCAAGCAGCAACACTTTACGTGCAGCTTCAAAACTTACAGGGTTTCCCTTAACAGATAGGGATTCGGGAGAAACGTCATCACCTAGGCTTAACTAAGCCATCAGGTAGAATATCTTTCCACCACAATCACGACTCCCAGCATGGCAATGGTTACTAATGTCATGATACAGTGGGTCCACTGGATGTACAAGAGAGGGTCAGAAACGACTGTGTAATATGCTGCTCGGTCCTGCTGGACATCGAGGCTTCCTGGAAAAGTTTCTTTTCCTCATTGGAAAGTACAGAGTTTTGGCCCCAGTGTTACCTGGTAAACACTGTTGTAGCCCATATTCTCTTGGTTGCAAAATGGTCTCTGTGGGTACATGTCATTTTCCATGCAACAAGCTTTGGCTTTCAATTCCTGCTAGGTCCTCATCCCTCAGCATTTGTTAGTAATTAGGCCAACCACATGGGACGATTGGACTCAAACTAACGTTCAGTTTTCCTTGTCACACTGATAGGCAGGCCGCAGGTTCAAGGCAGCGTTGCTCAAAGTGGTGATTTAAGTCTAGGAAGCATTTCTGTTGTCTTAGGAAACGGGTATATGCCCTAGAATCCAAGCTGTAAACGACGGACTGCCTGTCCCTTCTGGAACGTGTGAGAAGTGTTCAGTTGTGCACAATGAAATGACGAAAGAAGCGCAGTGAAGGGCTCTTTTGTTAAACCGCTAGAAGGTGGTAAGTTGAAACAACTCAAGTATCTCCCTTCTAACGCACCTTGGAGGAACAAAACAGAGAACGAAAGCGCAGGGAGAATGCTCTGTTGTCCCTTTGGAAAGGAAGAATTGAAGGGAAACCTTATTTTCCTCGTTGGGATCTAGAGAGGTGCAGGCTCAGTTCTCCCCGAGAAACACTGTTGTTGAACATCTTCACTTTCTGACACAATTGTCACTGTGACGACATGAGTTTCTGGGAAAGAATCTTGGGTGTTGCCATTCCTTGGAAGGTGCTCATTCTTCGGTAATCTTCAGGGACTGGGCCAAGCACATGGGACTTCTAGCCTCCAGCGAACCTTCATGTTTTCCCGTGACAGAGGGAGGCATGCAACAGATGCCATAGAGCCTTAGTCCCTGTGGTTCTTGAAATCTTAGAAGTATATCTGCTCTCTGTTGAGTCTTGGGTCGACCCAACATTTCCAAACGTAGAAAAGGGACCTCCTTTGTCTTCGGGGAGCTTTGAGCCATCTACCGTAGAGAACAACTAGATGCCGAATGATGGGCAGTGAAGGGCTTCTTTGATTAGACCACTAGTTTGCGATAGCTTGAAAGCAACACAGTCACCAGCGTTCCACGCTGTCCTTCTTGCCAACGATTTCTTCACTCTTGAGGAACCCTGAGCTGCAAGGAAAGGTACAAGTGGCCTACCATTGCTTCTGTGTCCTAAACGGTGATGTATGTCTCCCTCAAGCGGCAACTAAACTTTACATGCAGCTTAAAAACTTACAGGGTTTCCCTTAACTGATAGGTATTCAGGAGAAATATCATCACCTAGACCTAATTAAGCCATCACATAGATATCCTTCCAACACAGTCACGAGTCCCAGCATGGCAAAGGTTAATAATGTCATGATCCCTTGGGTCCACTGGATGTAAAAGAGAGGGTCAGAAACGACTGTGTAATATGCTGCTTGGTCCTGCAGGACATTGAGGTTTCCTGGAAAAGTTTCTTTTCCTCATTGCAAAAAGCAGAGTTTTTGCCTCAGTGTTACCTGGTAAACACTGTTGTAGCCCATATTCTCTTGGTTGAAAAATGGTCTCTGTGAGTACAACTCATTTTCCACGAAACAAGCTTTGGCGATTTAAATCTAGGAAGCATTTCTATTGTCTTCAGACACGGTAGTCTGCCCTAGGATCCAAGATGTAGACGACAGACTGACCTTCCTATCTGGGAAGTGTGAGCAATGTTCAGTTGAGGACAACGGTATGAGGAAAGAAGGGCAGTGAAAGGCTCCAGAATCCAAGATTCCAAAAGCAAAAGTCTGCTCTTTTAGTCAGGGCTGCATATTTGATTTCAGAACAAAAATAAGTCCCTGCAGTCCTGGAGCTACGAAGGGACTCAATCAGGAAACAATGGGAACTTCGCTGAATAACTTTTCTGTGCAAGCGTTGATGTGTGGCAAGATCCCTAACAGAGGGAAAGCCTGAACAATGATAGTTGGTACGGCCTCTTCCGAGGGACTAGCAGTGCCAAGGGAGGAATTGTGCTCTCTGCTCAAGTTGGACCTCATATCGACAGCCTGCTTAACTTACAGAGGTGGCAGGTGTGAGCTCCTGCAAGGAAAGCTGATCCGTGGGGCACTCTGGGTGCAGGCCGCTTTTGCTGCCTCCATCCAAGTTGCCCAGAACATGAGACTAGCTCACACTGCGTTCATGAGCATTGGCAAGCTGTGGGAGCCTAGGTTTCCAAGGAAGGGAACAGAGAGTCCCCTTGGACTCTACATGCTAAGAAGTGTCCCTAAGGGCCTACAAGGCTGCCTCTCTGTCAGCAGGCTTGCAGGAGACATGGGGTTCTCAGTGAAGTTGCATGGAAAACTGTGCGGAGGCCAGAGTTCTGTGAGTCCTGTAAGCTGTCTTCAAGTTCCATTTAATCACACCTTCTGTGAAGATCTCAAGGAAACTGCGGCACGCAGGACTTGCCCGGAGGAAATTTAGACACTACACTGAGGATAGGCATCGCCCTACCATTTCCCTGGAGGAAGGGGGGTTGCGGAATTATCTCTCCTCCAGAGCTGCAAGAGGCCTGTTTCTCAGGGTAAAATACTCCTTTCCTAAACAGGCGTACCTGCAGAGGAGAGAAGCTGGGCAATTTCAGGGTGATGCAAGAAGCCCCTAAGAAACCAGAATCTAAGCTTCCAAAAGGAAAAGCCTGCTCTTTTAGGCAGGGCCATGTATCCGAGTTGACAACAAACAGAAGTTCCGGCAGTATTGGAGCTGTGAAGGGACAAAATGGTGAAACCCTGGAACTTCGTGGAATAAATTTTCCTGTGCAGGCGTCTAAGTGTGTCAGGATCCCTAACAGAGGACCGGCCTGTGCAAGGCCTAGTTGGCACTGCCTATTGCCAGGGCCTACCAGTATCTAGTGAGGAATCGTGCTCTTTGCTCTGCTTGGAGCTCACATCGACTTCCTCCTTAACTTAGAAAACCGGCTGTTGTGAGCTCTGGGAAGGAATGCTGAGCAGAGGCTTTCTCTCAGTGCAGGTCGCCTTTCCTCACAGAATCCACGTAGACCAGCACATGAGACTGGCTCAGAAGGACTTCCTTAGCGTTGGCCAGCTGTGGAGAAATAGGGTTCCTGGGAACTTCGCTGAATAAATTTTCCTGTGCAGGCATCTAAGTGTGGCAGGATCCCAAACAGAGGTAAGGCCTGAATAAGGCCTAGTTGGCTCCACCTCTTCTGAGGGCATACCAGTGCCAAGGGAGGATTTGTGCTCTCTGGTCATGTTGGACCTCACATCGACTGCCTGCTTCATCTAGAGGGTCAGCAGGTGTGAGCTCCTGAAAGGAACGCTGAGCCGAGGGTTGCTCTCGGTGCAGGTCGCTTTTGCCCACTCCACCCAAGTTGCTCAGCAAATGAGAATAGCTCAGATTGCATTCATGAGCCTTGGCCATCTGTGGCAATCTAAGTTTCCAAGAAAAGGAACAGAGTGTCGACTTGGACTCTGCATGCCATGGGCTGTTTCAACGGGCCTACTTACACTGCTGCCTGTTGCCAATCAGCGAGGGCAACTGCAGTTGCATGGTAAACGGTGAGGAGGCCACAGATCTGTGAGTCCCGTAAGCTCTTTTTGTGTTCCATTTAGGCACACCTAAGGTGGAAACCTAAGGAAAACTGCAGCACACAGCACTTGCCCGGAGGAAACTGAGACACTACACTGAGGTTAGGCATCGCCCTGCGGTTTCCCTGGAGGAACGGGGTTTGCGGGATTATCTCTCCTTCAGAGTTGCAAGAGCCGTGTTTCTCAGGGTAAAATACTCCTTTCCTAAACAGGTGTACCTGCAGAGGAGAAAAGCTGGCCAATTTCAGGGGGATGCAAGCAGCCTCTAAGAAACCAGAATCTACGCTTTCAAAAGGAAAAGCCTGCTCTTCTAGGCAGGGCCATATATCCGAGTTAACAGCAAACAGAAGTTCTGGCAGTCCTGGATCTGTGAAAAGACTCAATAATGAAACACTAGGAACTTCGCTGAATAACATTTCCTGTGAAGGCGTCTAAGTGTGGCAGCATCCCTAACAGAGGGAAGGCCTGAACAAGGCCTAGTTTGCACGGCCTCTTCAGAGGGACTACCAGTGCCAAGGGAGGAATTGTGCTCTCTGCTCAAGTTGGACCTCACATCCCCAGCCTGCTTAACTTAGAGAGATGGCAGGTGTGAGCTCCTGCAAGGAACACTGAGCCCAGGGTCAATCTGGGTACAGGGAGTTTTGCTCCCTGCATCAAAATTGCCCAGCACATGAGACTAGCTCACACTGCGTTCATGAGCGTTGGCAAGCTGTGGCAGCCTAGGTTTCCAAGGAAGGGAACAGAGTGTCACCGTGGACTCTGCGTGCTAAAAAGTGTCCCTAAGGCCGTACACGGCTGTCTGTCTCTCAACAGGATCGTAGGAGACGTGGGGTCCTCAGTGCAGTTGCATGGGAAACGGTGTGGAGGCCACAGATCTGTGAGTCCTGTAAGCTCTCTTCGCGTTCCATTTAAGCACACCTACGGTGGAAACCTAAGGGAAACTGCGGCACACAGAACTTGCCCGGAGGAAACTGAGACACTACACTGAGGCTAGGCATCGCCCTTCGGTTTCCCTGGAGGAATGGCGGTTGCTTGATTATCTCTCCTTCAGTGTTGCAAGAGCTGTGTTTCTCAGGGTAAAACACTCCTTTCCTAAGTAGGCATACCTGCAGAGGAGAGAAGCTGGGCAATTTCTGGGGGATGCAAGCAGCCCCTAAGAAACCAAAATCTAAGCTTTCATAAGGAAAAGCCTGCTCTTCCAGGCAGGGCCATATATACTACTTAAGAGCAAACAGAAGTTCCGGCAGTCTTAGAGCAGCGAAGGGAATCAATCACGAAACACTAGGAACTTCGCTGAATAACTTTTCCTGTGCAGGCATCTAAGTGTGGCAGGATCCCAAACAGAGGTAAGGCCTGAACAAGGCCTAGTTGGCTCCACCTCTTCTGAGGGAAAACCAGTGCCAAGGGAGGATTTGTGCTCTCTGCTCAAGTTGGACCTCACATCGACTGCCTGCTTCATCTAGAGGGTCAGCAGGTGTGAGCTCCTGAAAGGAACGCTGAGCCGAGGGTCACTCTGGGTGCAGGGAGCTTTTGCTCCCTGCATCCAAATTGCCCAGCACATGAGACTACCTCACGCTGCGTTCATGAGAGTTGGCAAGCTGTGGCAGCCTAGGTTTCCAAGGAAGGGAACAGAGTTTCACCTTGGACGCTGCATGCTAAGAAGTGTCCCTAAGGGCGTACACCGCTGCCTGTCTCTCAACATTCTCGTAGGAGACGTGGGGTTCTCAGTGCAGTTGCATGCAAAACGTTGTGGAGGCCACAGATCTGTGAGTCCTGTAAGCTCTCTTTGCGTTCCATTTAAGCACAGATACCGTAGAAACCTAACGGAAACTGCGACACACAGGACTTGCCAGGAGGAATCTGAGACACTACACTGAGGCTAGGCATCGACCCGCGTTTTCCCTGGAGGAACGGGGTTTGCGGGATTATCTCTCCTTCAGAGTTGCAAGAGCCGTGTTTCTCAGGGTAAAATACTCCTTTTCTAAACAGGTGTACCTGCAGAGGAGAGAAGCTGGACAATTTCAGGGGGATGCAAGCAGCCCCTAAGAAACCAGACTCTACGCTTCTAAAAGGAAAACCTGCTATTCTAGGCAGGGCCATATATCCGAGTTAACAGCAAACAGAAGTTCCGGCAGTCCTGGAGCTGCGAAGGGACTCAATCACGAAACACTAGGAACTTTGCTGAATAACTTTTCCTGTGCAGGCGTCTAAGTGTGGCAGCTTGCCTAACAGAGGGAACGCCTGAACAAGGCCTAGTTTGCACGGCCTCTTCAGAGGGACTACCAGGGCCAAGGGAGGAATTGTGCTCTCTGTTCAAGTTGGACCTCACATCCCCAGCCTGCTTAACTTAGAGAGACGGCAGGTGTGAGGTCCTGCAAGGAACGCTGAGCCGAGGGTAACTCTGGGTGCAGGGAGCTTTTGCTCCCTTCATCCAAATTGCCCAGCACATGAGTCTAGCTCACACTGCGTTCATGAGCGTTGGCAAGCTGTGGCAGCCTAGGTTTCCAAGGAAGGGAACAGAGTGTCACCATGGAATCTGCATGCGCAGAAGAGTCCCGAAGGGCGTACACGGTTGCCCGTCTCTCAACAGGTTCGTAGGAGTCGTGGGGTTCTCAGTGCAGTTGCATGGGAAACGGTGTGGAGGCTACCGATGTGTGAGTCCTGTAAGCTCTCTTCGCGTTCCATTTAAGCACAGCTTCCGTAGAAACCTAAGGGAAACTGAGGCACACACGACTTGCCCGAAGGAATCTGAGACACTACACTGAGCCTAGGCATCGCCCTGCGGTTTCCCTGGAAGAACGGGGTTTGCGGGATATCTCTCCTTCAGAGTTGCAAGAGCCGTGTTTCTCAGGCTAAAATACTCCTTTCCTAAACAGGCGTACCTGCAGAGAAAAGAAGCTGGACAATTCCAGCGGGATGCAAGCAGCCCCTAAGAAACCAGATTCTAAGCTTTCAAAAGCAAAAGGCTGATCTTCTAGGCAGGGCCATATATCCGATTTAACAGCAAACAGAAGTTCCGGCAGTCCTGGAGCTGCGAAGGGACTCAATGGTGAAACCCTGGAACTCCGTGGAATAAATTTTCCTGTGCTGGCATCTAAGTGTGTCAGGATCCCTAACAGAGGAATGGCCTGTGCAAGGCCTAGTTGGCACTGCCTCTTGCGAGGACCTACCAGTACCTAGTGAGGAATTGTGCTCTTTGCTCTGCTTGGAGCTCACATCGAGTTCCTCCTTAACTTAGAAAATCTGAAGTTGTGAGCTCAGGGAAGGAACGCTGAGCAGAGGCTTTCTCTCAGTGCAGGTGGCCTTTCCTCACAGAATCCACGTTGCCCAGCACATGAGACTGGCTCTAAAGGACTTCCTTAACGTTTGCCAGCTGTGGAGAAATAGGGTTTCTGGGAACTTCGCTGAATAAATTTTCCTGTGCAGGCATCTAAGTGTGGCAGGATCCCAAACACTGGTAAGGCCTGAACAAGGCCTAGTTGGCTCCACCTCTTCTGAGGGCAAACCAGTGCCAAGGGAGGATTTGTGCTCTCTGCTCAAGTTGGACCTCACATCGACTGCCTGCTTCATCTAGAGGGCCAGCAGGTGTGAGCTCCTGAAAGGAACGCTGAGCTGAGGGTTGCTCTCAGGGCAGGTCGCTTTGGCCCACTGCAGCCAAGTTGCCCAGCACATGAGAATAGCTCGGATTGCGTTCATGAGCGTTGGCAACCTGTGGCAATCTAAGTTTCCAAGAAAAGGAACAGAGTGTCGCCTTGGACTCTGCATGCCATGGAGTGTTCTAAAGGGCCAACCTACACTGCTGCCTGTTGCCCAGCAGCGAGGGGGAGACCAGGGGTCCTCAGTGCAGTTGCATAGGAAACGGTGCGGAGGCCCGTGTTCTTTGAGGCCTCAAAGCTTTCCACCTGTTCCATTTAAGCACTACAAAGTCGAAGACGTAAGGGAAACAGCGGCATGCAGGATTTACCCGGAGAAAATTGAAATACTAGACTGAGGCAAGACGTTGCCAGGCGGTTTGCTGGGAGGAATGAGTGTGGCAGGTTACCTCTCCTCCCGAGTTGCAAGAGAATTCTTTCTCCAGGGAAAGTACTCGTTTCCTAAACAGGCGTACCTGCAGAGGAGAGAAGCTGGGCAATTTCAGGGTTATGCAAGCAGCCCCTAAGAACCCAGAATACAAGCTTCCAAAAGGAAATGCCTGCTCTTCTAGTCGGGGCCACATATCCGAGTTAACAGCAAACAGAAGTTCCGGCAGTCCTGGAGCTGCGAAGGGACTCAATCACGAAACACTAGAAACTTCGCTGAATAACTTTTCCTGTGCAGGCGTCTAAGTGTGGCAGCATCCCTAACAAAGGGAAAGCCTGAACAAGGCCTAGTTTGCACGGCCTCTTCAGAGGGACTAACAGTGCCAAGGGAGGAATTGTGCTCTCTGCTCAAGTTGGACCTCACATCCCCAGCCTGCTTAACTTAGAGAGACGGCAGGTGTGAGCTCCTGCAAGGAACGTTGAGACAGGGTCACTCTGGGTGCAGGTAGCTTTTGTTCCATGCCTCCAAATTGTCCAGCACTTGAGACTAGCTCACACTGCGTTCATGAGCGTTTGCAAGCTGTGGCAACCTAGGTTTCCAAGGAAGGGAACAGAGTCACCTTAGACTCTGCATGCTAAGAAATGTCCCTAAGGGCATACACGGCTGCCTGTCTCTCAACAGGCTTGTAGGAGACGTGGGGTTCTCAGTGCAATTGCATGGGAAACGGTGTGGAGGTCACAGATCTGTGAGTCCTGTAAGCTGTCTTCGCGTTCCATTTAAGCAGAGCTACCATAGAAACCTAAGGGAAACTGCGGCACACAGCACTTGCACGGAGGAAACTGAGACACTACACTGAGGCTAGGCATCGCCCTGCAGTTTCCCTGGAGGAATGGCGTTTGTGGAATTATCTCTCCTTCAGAGTTGCAAGAACCGTGTTTCTCAGGGTAAAATACTGCTTTCCTGAACAGGCGTACCTGCAGAGGAGAGAAGCTGGGCAATTTCAGGTGGATGCAAGCAGCCCCTAAGAAATCAGAATCTAAGCTTTCAAAAGGAAAAGGCTTCTCTTTTAGGCGGGGCCACATATCCGAGTTAACAGCAAACAGATGTTCCGGCTGTATCGGAGCTGCGAAGGGACACAATGGTGAAACCCTGGAACTCCGTGGAATAAATTTTCCTGTGCAGGCATCTAAGTGTGTCAGGATCCCTAACTGAGGAACGTCCTGTGCAAGTCCTAGTAGGCACTGTCTCTTGCGAGGGCCTAGCAGTACCTAGTGAGGAATTGTGCTCTTTGCTCTGCTTGGAGCTCACATCGACTTCCTCCTTAACTTAGGAAACCTGCAGGTGTGAGCTCCGGGAAGGAACGCTGAGCAGTCTTTCTCTCAGTGCAGGTCGCCTTTCCTCACACAATCCACATTGCCCAGCACATGACACTGGCTCGGAAGGGCTTCCTTAGCGTTGGCCAACTGTGGAGAAATAGGGTTCCTGGGAACTTCGCTGAATAAATTTTCCTGTGCAGGCATCTAAGTGTGGCAGGATCCCAAACAGAAGTAAGGCCTGAACAAGGCCTAGTTGGCTCCACCTCTTCTGAGGGAAAACCAGTGCCAAGGGAGGATTTGTGCTCTCTGCTCAAGTTGGACCTCACATCGACTGCCTGCTTCATCTAGAGGGTCAGCAGGTGTGAGCTCCTGAAAGGAACGCTGAGCCGAGGGTTGCTCTCGGTGCAGGTCGCTTTGGCCCACTGCACCCAAGTTGCCCAGCACATGAGAATAGCTCGGATAGCGTTCAGGAGCGTTGGCAAGCTGTGGCAATCTAAGTTTCCAAGAAAAGGAACAGAGTGTCATCTTGGCCTCTGCGTGCCATGGCATGTTCTGAAGGGCCTACCTACACTGCTGCCTCTTGCCCAGCAGCGAGGGGGAGACCAGGGGTCCTCAGTGCAGTTGCATAGGAAACGGTGCAGATGCCCGTGTTCTTTCAGGCCTGAAATCTTTCCACCTGTTCCATTTAGGCACTACAAAGACGAAGATGTAAGGGAAACTGCGGCATAGAGGATTTACCTGGAGGAAATTGAAACACTAGACTGAGGCTAGACGTTGCCCTGCGGTTTACTGGGAGGAATGAGTGTGGTAGGTTACCTCTCCTCCAGAGTTGCAAGAGACCTCTTTCTCAAGGGAAAGTACTCGTTTCCTAAACAGGAGTACCTGCAGAGGAGACAAGC
Organism: Platanista minor; assembly: GCA_004363435.1. Taxonomy (NCBI): domain Eukaryota; kingdom Metazoa; phylum Chordata; class Mammalia; order Artiodactyla; family Platanistidae; genus Platanista; species Platanista minor. The sequence goes on from RJWK010008715.1 coordinate 44,320, forward strand.
TGGGCAATTTCAGGATTATGCAAGCAGCCCCTAAGAACCCAGAATACAAGCGTCCAAAAGGAAATGCCTGCTCTTCTAGGCAGGGCCACATATCCGAGTTAACAGCAAACAGAAGTTCCGGCAGTCCTGGAGATGTGAAGGGACTCAGTCGCGAAACACTAGGAACTTCACTGAATAAGTTTTCCTGTGCAGGCGTCTAAGTGTGGCAGCATCCCTAACAGAGGGAAAGCCGGAACAAGGCCTAGTTTGCATGGCCTCTTAAGAGGGACTACTAGTGACAAGGGAGGAATTGTGCTCTATGCTCAACATGGACCACACATCGACAGCCTGCTTAATTTAGAGACACGGCAGGTGTGAGCTCCTGTCAGGAACGCTGAGCCAAGGGTCACTCTGGGTGCAGGGAGCTTTTGGTCCCTGCATCCAAATTGCCCAGCACATGAGACTACCTCACACTGCGTTCATGAGCGTTGGCAAGCTGTGGCAGCCTAGGTTTCCAAGGAAGGGAACAGAGTTTCACCTTGGACGCTGCATGCTAAGAAGTGTCCCTAAGGGCGTACACCGCTGCCTGTCTCTCAACATTCTCGTAGGAGACGTGGGGTTCTCAGTGCAGTTGCATGCGAAACGTTGTGGAGGCCACAGATCTGTGAGTCCTGTAAGCTCTCTTTGCGTTCCATTTAAGCACAGATACCGTAGAAACCTAAGGGAAACTGCGACACAGGAATTGCCAGGAGGAATCTGAGACACTACACTGAGGCTAGGCATCGACCCGCGTTTTCCCTGGAGGAACGGGGTTTGCGGGATTATCTCTCCTTCAGAGTTGCAAGAGCCGTGTTTCTCAGGGTAAAATACTCCTTTTCTAAACAGGCGTACCTGCAGAGGAGAGAAGCTGGACAATTTCAGGGGGATGCAAGCAGCCCCTAAGAAACCAGACTCTAAGCTTCTAAAAGGAAAGCCTACTATTCTAGGCAGGGCCATATATCCGAGTTAACAGCAAACAGAAGTTCCGGCAGTCCTGGAGCTGCGAAGGGACTCAATCACGAAACACTAGGAACTTCGCTGAATAACTTTTCCTGTGCAGGCGTCTAAGTGTGCCAGCAAACCTAACAGAGGGAAGGCCTGAACAAGGCCTAGTTTGCACGGCCTCTTCAGAGGGACTACCAGGGCCAAGGGAGGAATTGTGCTCTCTGTTCGAGTTGGACCTCACATCCCCAGCCTGCTTAACTTAGAGAGACGGCAGGTGTGAGATCCTGCAAGAAACGCTGAGCGGAGCGTCACTCTGGGTGCAAGGAGATTTTGATCCCTGCATCCAAACTGCCCAGCACATTATACTAGCTCACACTGTGTTCATGAGCATTGGCAAGCTGTGGCAGCCTAGGATTTCAAGGAAGGGAACAGAGTGTCACCTTCGACTCTGCATTCTAAGAAGTGTGCTTAAGCGTGTACACGGCTGCCTGTCTCTCAACAGGCTCGGAGGAGACGTGGGTTCTCAGTGCAGTTGTATGGGAAACGGTGTGGAGGCCACAGATCTGTGAGTCCTGTAAGCTCTCCTCGCGTTCCATTTAAGCACAGCTACTGTAGAAACCTAAGGAACTGCGGAACACAGAACTTGCCCGGAGGAAACTGAGACACTACACTGAGGCTAGACATCGCCCTTCGGTTTCCCTGGAGGAACGGGGTTTGCGGATTTATCTCTCCTTCAGAGTTGCCAGAGCTGCTTTTCTCAGGGTAAAATACTCCTTTCCTAAACAGGGGTACCTGCAGAGGAGAGAAGGTGGGTAATTTCAGGGGGATGCAAGCTGCCCCTAAAAAACCAGAATCTAAGCTTTCAAAAGGAAAAGCCTGCTCTTCCAGGCAGGGCCATATAAACTAGTTAAGAGCAAACAGAATTTCCGGTAGTCCGGGAGCTACGAAGGGACTCAATCACGAAACACTAGGAACTTCGATGAATAACTTTTCCAGTGAAGGCGTCTAAGTGTGGCAGCATCCCTAACAGAGAGAAGTCCTGAACAAGGCCTAGTTTGCACGGCCTCTTCAGAGGGACTACCAGTGCCAAGGGAGGAATTGTGCTCTCTGCTCAAGTTGGACTTCACATCCCCGCCTGCTTAACTTAGAGAGACGGCAGGTGTGAGCTCCTACAAGGCAGGCTGAGCCGAGGGTCACTTTGGGCCCAGGGAGCTTTTGCTCCCTGCATCCAAATTGCCCAGCACATGAGACAAGCTCACACTGCGTTCATGAGCGTTGGCAAGCTGTGGCAGCCTAGGTTTCCAAGGAAGGGAACAGAGTGTCACCTTGGACTCTGCATGCAAAGAAGTGTCCCTAAGGGCATACACGGCTGACTTTCTCTCAACAGGATCAAAGGAGACGTGGGGTTCTCAGTGCAGTTGCATGGGAAACGGTGTGGAGGCCACAGATCTGTGAGTCCTGTAAGCTCTCTTCGCGTTCCATTTAAGCACAGCTACCGTAGAAAACTAAGGAAAATTGCATCACACAGAACTTGCACGGAGGAACCTGAGACACTACACTGAGGCTAGGCATCGCCTTTCGGTTTCCCTGGAGGAACGGCGGTTGCTTTATTATCTCTCCTTCAGTGTTGCAAGAGCTGTGTTTCTCAGGGTAAAACACTCCTTTCCTAAATAGGCATACCTGCAGAGGAGAGAAGTTGGGCAATTTCAGGGGATTGCAAGCAGCCCCTAAGAAACCAAAAATTAAGCTTTCATAAGGAAAAGCCTGCTCTTCCAGGCAGGGCCATATATCCTAGTTAAGAGCAAACAGAAGTTCCGGCAGTCTTG